>BMAV01013421.1:53413-63988 GCA_019973955.1 Trichonephila inaurata madagascariensis | reverse complement strand
TTGACCATGGTTCAAAATTACGTGGGCCGTCGCCAAAAGCCCTCGTGTAGCTGAACAGTGCGACGTTAATATTCAATCAATCAACCGCTAAGAACGGGTTTTGTGAAAATCGACTTCCAGAACGTTTACTCCATTAGGAAAAGTCCTGTTTTTTTGAGTCGAGAAATGGGGGGAGGCTATAAGAATATTTTTGAATTAAATTGTGAAAGATTAATGCTCGAATTCTGATATCAGGAACATAAAAACAATATACTATCATACAATACCCTGAAATACCCAGTGAAGAGTATAGGTATTGGTTTGCACATATATAATGTCTTAATTTTTTTTATGAAATTCATATTTTAGATTTTGTGTGCCTTGATTTTTTAATTTTTTTTAAAGTTATGTTCAAACTTTTCCGAAAAGCTATATAAAAAGTTACAAAATATAGAAAATAAGTTGGAAAATATATTTACAGAATTACAATTAGTAGTTATAACTTTTTTTTAAATTGAAGTTTTAACAAAATCTATTTTTTTATTCAAATAATAACTTTTGCATCTAATAAAAAAATTATGTTTTGTCTTTTTTTTAATCAGATTCTATTTTAAATGAATTATTTACGCTACTTACTTGAAAAACTTTGTATAAGTACCAGTTAAAAAATTCTTTATAAGATCCTAGAAACTATGAAAACATGTATGCAAATAGATAAAAAATTCATTTATAATTTTCATAAAAATATCCCATGTAGAAATTATTCGAAAATGCAATGGATTCTCATGTAAAAGATGTCTTAAAATCTTTAAATTTATGCAACTTTTACATTTTTATCTATTTCCTTTTCCCCATTTTTTTTCTTATCCTCTTTACCAGCTCATACATCCACTGGCAATATCGGTTTTTCAATTTACAACAATTCTTTTTATATCACCCCTTGAAAGCGACATGCATAGAAAATAATACACTGTGGGTTTTCCTTACACATACTTAGAGGCTCTTACTTGCCTTTAGGCTTCTTGGTATCTTTCCTCCGTCCGCTGCTTCTTAAGAAAAGTTTTTCTGAAACAATTTTTTTAGGGTATATTTGCTTACGTGTAGTTTTATCCTCAACTAAATTTAACGAAATATAGAAGGTGAAATAACTTATAGAATTTTATCACGTAAGAATTTTCATGTACTCAGCAACAAATCAATAGGAAGTGAACAACGCAGCTTTGGAGCATTTCTATTGAATAAATAAATTTATATACTGATATAAAAAATACTTTTCCTATGAAAGAGAAATATCATAATCATCATTTCACATAGGATTTGTTTTGTGGCAATATGTTCAATAATACTTATTTGTATAAATGCTAAAATGTAATAGGACATATTAATATTTTAATTTAATTATCAACAGCATCTCACATTCACACTTGTAACCTTTACGTCATTGCCAATAAGGATGAACTAAGAGCATATAAATGAATTATCGTAAAATCCGGCGTATAACACTAACTTTTAACCAAAAAAGTGAGATCGAAATTTACGGGCGCGTGTTATACGCCGGGTATAAGAATGAAAGCTTTAAATATGAAAATCAGACGAGCATAGAAAAATAAAATTCTTCTACATTGTTAGAAATACTGTTTATTTGAAAGAAATCACATATCAAAAGAAATTAAAGGGCTCTGATTCTAAAAGTGTACTATTTTTCAAAATCGTTGGAAAATATTTCGAATAAATGACTTGAAAACATACAAGCACTATACACGTACATTATTTGTTCCTTTGTAAAAAAGGGGTTGCATGTTATACGGTGAATGTCTAAAAATTAAAAAATACAGCTTGAAAGTATGGGTGCGTGTTATACGTAGGTGCGCACTATACCCCGGATATTACAGTAAATCGATTTCAATTCATCGTGTATAATCTCTGATAACTTCATGTTTTTTAGCTGTTCGTCTCTGATAATTTATTACTGGTATAAACTGTTAAATAAAATTGTGAAACCTGTTGTCTAGTATGTCTACAACTGAGAATACGCATGACATGTTGTACATAACTTCTGTATGCACATAAAAAAAAGTTTATATAGGGCAGGGGTGGGCAGACGTTTCAGGGTTCCGGGCTACTCCTAAATTTTTCAAGGTGTTGCGGTCCACCCAGGGACGTAACGGAGAATATTAGGGCTTCCCTGCAAAGTAAGGTTTTGGACCCCAAGCCCTAATATGTACTTGGCGTGAATAAGTTTTGGGCCACCTAGAATCCCGGGCCCCCACAATGCAAGGGTGTACTTTACGCCACTGGGTCCACCAAGTCGCGTAGGTGTAATGAGCAAACAAAAAGTCTTCAATACAGTCGGACATCCATTTTACGAATCTCTATATTGTGAATTTCTCTATTTAGCGAACTTTCTCCTGGAACTAAGAAAAGTTTACGATTTTTTTCGTAAATAACCTCAAAATATCAAAGTACATTTTCTATTTAACGAACTTTTTCTCTTGTGACTCGATTTTTTTCTCGTAGTGTTTTTAAATTATTTCTGGATCTTCGTATGATGGAATGACAATTAGGTCTTAAGTCAAGAGGCGGCCACCCTAAAATACCTTGGCAATGCACTGGGTGATCGCGATCGACTTAATACCCACCTCGAATATAGGGTGATTCATAAGGAAGTATACACTTTCCATATACTGTAAAACGGTAGCAATTAAAGACAAGCACGCCTCAGTGAACCATAAGGTAGATGTACTCTTAAAGTTTATGTCTCGCACCCTTGACGGAAATGACGCAAGCACTAGCATGTGTGATTGTCAACTGACAACTTCATTCTCCAATTGGATGGTGCACCATTACACTGGTCGCCCAACAGACGAAATTACCCTGATGGACATCTCCCTCACTAATAGATTAGACCTGCATATACACGGACTGCAACATATTAATTACCCAATGGCGAACCAGAAAACTTATACTAACACTTCGTGATTTCTTCCTGTGAAGGTTCGTAAAGGGTAAGGTATTCCATCAGTCCACATCTTGTTGATTTACTGGAGCTATAACAGCTTATCACAACCTCTTTCGGTGATTTGTTTCAAATACCTTAACACGCGTTTGGGTGGAAATGTATTGCCGGCTCAGTGTGTGGCGTAAGACTATGGGCATAATCATCACACATAGAACATTTGTAACTGTCTAACAAAGCTTCAAATAATTACAAGTAACATTTAATATTTAAAATTGTTCCTGATTTATAGTGCATTGAAACCATATACTTCTTAGTGAATCACGCTGTATTGTAATACATTTCTTTCATTAGTAGTTATAAAAGTTCACAAGAAAATACTATATTAATAACGTTTTGGAGAAATTATTTAGACAAAAACCCTTCCTTTAATATTCATTGTTTATTCCAGTTAATGCAATTTTAGCACTTTCCCCCAACATTAAAATCAGTCAAAAATTTTGTCTTTTTGTACAGATATTTTAATGCACACACTTCCAAAAGTTAAGCACAAAGATGTAAAATGCAAAAAAATCAACAAATACTGCTTTGATTGACACAAAATTTGGCAGTAAAGTAGCATATATATTTATACATAAAACAAAATCAATAATTATATACAGAAATGAAAACAATATTAAAATTTTGTAAGTTATCAGATAATGTTATACTGGAGACTTAAATAGAGGACATTAATAGGGTATGTGATCCCCCCTCATCTGTATGCAAAGTTTACACCTTCTGACCATGCTTTCAATTAGGTGGTCAACCACCGCAGAATTAAGCAATCGCCATTCTTCTTGTAGAGCAGTTTCCAGCTAAATAAGAGTAGCTGGAGGTGGGAAACGTAAAGATACAGCATGGCCGAGAGCATTCCAAAGATTCTCAATGGGATTAAGGTCGGGCGAATATGCTGGCCACGCCACACGCGCAATCTCTTCTCTCTCCAGGTAGTCATTAAAGATGTCAGCTCTATGGGGACGTGCGTAATCGTCCATTAAAACAAAAGTAATACCAATTGCTGCAGCGTACAATCTCACAAAGGGTTCTAGGATTTCATCTCGATACTTAACAGCCGTCATAGAACCCTGTTTAAAGACGTGCAGGTCGGTGCGGTATCCTAATGAAATCCTTCCCACGCTATAATGCTTCTGCCTCGGAATGCCGTGATGTTCGGTGATATTTTGGGGCTGATTGCGTGTTCCTTGTTTACGCCATATCCTTATACGCTTGTCATCTGTCTCCAAAGCAAATCTTGATTCATCAGTAAACATGACATTGCATCAGTCAGACACAGACTAATTGCCATGTTCCCAGAACCACTTTAATCGTGCCCATCTTGATTGGACGGATAGAGGAACACAAACTCGAGGTACCCGGGCATACAGTCCATTCATTTGTAATCTTCGGCGTACAGTAGCGGCAGATATAGCTTTACCAATGGACGCTGTAACCATAGATGTCACACTTCTGGAGTCGCTCAGCGATTCCGCTTGGCTACAATAACAATATATCGATCTTCCGCGGGGGTGTAACCTTTGGGCGACCAACTACGGGCCTTCAGACAACTATCGGTGTGGTTTGGAATTGTTTCCATAAACGTGAAATTACAGAATGATGAACGCCGAAGAAAAGAGTAACATCTGTGATCGACTGTCCTGCTTCAATGCTTCCCACAGCTCGCCAGCGCTCAGAATCTTCCATTCGTTTTCTGGAAGTCATAGAAACACGTATGTCTTGAAAACAAATTGTACAAAAGTTTTAAACACCTTCTATTAGCACTTACAATCAATTTCTGTAACCTTTCATAAAGCTGGCTTCTTATAAGACTGCCCTTTTTGCATATTTCTTGACATGAAAGCACGATTGGCTGTTGCCTAACATATTTGCATACTTCCATCTACCTCTGCAACGAAATGCATTCTCTTCAATTCTGATTGGCTTGCGGAATGTATTGCATGTATTTTATAAAAAAAAAAGAATAAAAACACCTTAGTTATGAAAAAAATAAGATTAAAACAAAATTTTAAATTTTTATTTAGTAAATTTTTTAAATAGTTTTGTGCATACTGTCCCTTATTTTAACTATTTATTATTCCTCAAGTATTAATTGTTTTAAGCTTGCATTTGTAACACAAAAAATAATTTTAGGAACAAAAGTTAAATTTAAACTTCCGTTTTTAAGTTACTGCTATTCATTTGAAGCTTTAGAGAACGTATTTTAATCTCAGAAGCACTTACGAAGAACTATTTTTCAAATATCTCACTCAAGGTTACAGATTAATTGCTACTACTAAGTAACACTTTTCGAAAGAGAAAAAAAAACAATTCTTCTTAGAGTGCTTTTTCAAAAAGTTAAGGAAATGAGAAACCAAACAAACAAAAAAATACAAATAAAAAAAAAAGAAAAACTTTCAAAATGATTCTCGTCATGTAGGCGAAAACTGTTAAATAATATATGTTCTAAAAAAAAAGGGAAAAGGAAAAGCGATTTCAATAGCTCAAAACAGATGTGTGGGACAACAGAGCAAAAACACACAAATGGGAAAATGTCCTTTTAAAAAAACAGAAAGAAAAATACGCCCTTACAAATATCTTTCTGCTGCTCTCAGACATGAAATAAACAAATAATAAAAATGTCGGTTACTTCTGCTTCAGTTGCTCCTGTAAAATCCTTCCAGGTTTGCGGATCCCCAAAAAGGATTTCTTTAGCTCCCACAACCCATTATACGTAAAGAAAACTTTTGCATTTTTATTCTTTTCCCAAAATGGCTTCCTCTTACAACAATGCGCCTCATTTCTATCTTTTACTGTTAGGCAGACTCTCATGTACATTTCAGCGAAATGAAAATGAGCTGACGTCTTAGAATCTCTTTGTTTTATGTAAACAAAGACGTTTCTCTTAATACAAAGAGTAGTTGACTCTACATTGAGCATTCCCAAGGGTTTAAAACGAGACACTAAGTAACAATCTGAATGCAAGTTGTCAGCTAAGTAAAAGAATGCTGATAACTTTTTCCCTACACTTTTCCTTTTTTTCCCCCTCCAGTGTTCTTTTTTCCCCCTTTCTTCTCATCCTCGGTAATATTTTTCTCAAATTTCGGGTGATAAATGTTGAACTTTTTGAAAAATAAAATGAAGATGGGAATTTACATTCGCAAATTATAGATTTAACAGCTGAGGAAATGATAATTCACGCAGAAAAGCTTTTAAATTTTAGAGCACTGCTGGAGAAAAAAAAAGAAAGGTGCCGAACTTTTCCCATTATTCTGGTACTTTATTTTGATTTATATCCGCGCTTATTTATGCCGAATATCTTTTCAGATTTTGCTTTATGGTACTTCGGAATTGATGGATAAATTTATTGGAAGTGATAATGTGTGTATATGGCGCATCAAACCAATATAACAATAACTCAAAATTCCTTTTTTTGTTGTTGTTATTATCATACATTATTTTAAAAAATGCGTGGAGGGAAAACATGGGGCTATTTTACATTATGTACTGACGTTGAAGATCGTTGGAATGATAGCATTTCCTTTCTTATCAAAATGATCATTATAGTGGTTGTATTGAAATTAAATTACATCAATAATACTAAAAGTAACTTCTAGTAAATAGTGATTTTTAGAGCTTCTTAAAGTCAAAATTAATTGGGGTGCGTAGAAAAATTATGCTGTATAAAACAATCATCAAACCCGTGCTTACCTATGGATCTGGAACTTGGATTTTGACTAAATCACAACAGCTATCCATCTTTGAGTGAATATTTCTTAGATATATCTTAAATGCGGGGAATAAGAATGAATTGTGGAGAAAACGACAGAGTTTTGAATTGTATAAGCTATTCAATGAAGCATGTCCTTAAATCCATCAATATTGGTCGATTAAGATATGCGGGTCATATCTACCATATAGACTCCTCACCCTTGAAGTTCGAAATTTTTAATTATAAACCTATTGGAACTAGAATTAGAGGTAGGACCAACTTACGATGGGTTGATTATGTGAAGGACGATTTTAAAGTTTTAAGAGAGACTAATTGGAGAACTGTTTGCTAAGCGAAAATCAGAATAGTAGAGGGTTCTTGAGAAGTCCTTGACCAACCCAGAGTTGTGCCAACAGAAGAAGTTACATTAAATTGTTTGGAAAAACTCAAAATAATTATCAAATGTATTCTTTCATTGGCCTTTTGAAATTAATAAATTCGAAACATATTTTGAAAGAGTACACCATCTCTCTGCAAATGAACTATAGAAGCCTAACTTTAGATTAAAAGTAAGAAGACAAATTCAGAACACACAAATATCGATGTTTATGTATCGGTAATACAGTAAGTATTTTTTTCTGTCTGACTTGTTATGGCTTATTTCTGGCAGTCAGACAACAAGAAAAATACATACATACTAATTATAGATTAATTAACTACACATTTACTTGTAATTAATGATATGCCACTTGCAGCTTAAGGATTATTGCTGCACATTAGCTAGTGAAGGTAAACATTGTAATTTAGAATCACAACTAAGAGATAAAGATTCCGATATGGTACCTCTCACACACTTAACTCCCACATATATATATATGAAAACTTAAAAGCCTAGTGGACTTCAAATAACTTTTAATAAGAGCCTTTGCTGGAATTTGAATTTGAAATTGATTTTTTAATGTTACTAAATATGAGACTTAAGAACTCTGAATACCGAAACCAAACCAATGAATCAAACAGACATCATCAAAATTATCTTTAAACAACCTATTTGTGATGTTTTAAATTATTTTCAAATAATTCTATTGAAAAAAAAAAATTGTCCCTTAATTGATTGAATTGTTTATTTATCAACATTAGATAGATAGAATAGAATAAAAGATTTAAAACATAAAAGGTAGTAGATACTTGCAAAATTTAATTTTTAAAGATAAAAAAAACATTAATTTCATTTAGTTTCTGAGTTTTGATAAATTATAAATATAAAGATATAAAGCGCAAAATTCTATAAACTAATTAGAAATACAGTAAAAGGTAATTCAGTACAATATGTATCAGTGCCTTTCTGTGGCAATACTTTAAATGTGAAAAGTGAAAACTTGTTTTTTCTATTTGTTTATATAGCTTTTAATTCGGAAAAAATTACTTCCAAAACATATTATTTACTTCTGAAGATATGATTTGTCTCTTTGATAATAACTTATTTGAAGTTTTATTGTGGAGCAGTGTTATATTACACTAAACTTTTCTTTTTTTTGATGCGTTATTTGTTTTAATTTTTTTTCCATTAAATTTTATGGATTCTTTATTTTTTATCTTGAGATGGTTGCTGCGTTAAAAAAGTTATTAATTTCATCAATTTAAGTATTTAACTTTCAAGAAAGAGTGCCTACCGACAATTCGCCTACCAAAAGGGAAATATAAAATAAACTGTACAGTATATTGATGTACTGTTGTATGGTAATCACAACTAAATATGCTTTCTTTAATGCTATCATTTAACGAAATGTTTTATTAAATCGATTATTATTTGCATACTTTTCAAAATTTTAACTTTTTGTTTCACCTGAAATAAAGTAGGCTCTATTATGATAAGCGTACTGCTAATGATCATTAATGATATAGAATAAATTGGTTAATTTATATTGATTTAACCTTATTTTTACAGTTAAGTAGCTAGTTGCTTAAAAATACGTTATAAATACAATTACTTAAAAATATTTTGAAATTATTGACATTGCAATAAATATTTTAATAATTTTTTTAAAAAAAATTGGGATATACAGCCAGGGTTGAAGTACTGAAGAAAATAAAAATTTAAAATTCTTTAAATATAAAAAATTAAAACAAATCGTCATCGAAGCATTTTAAGTTCAGTAATAAAAAAATAATTTTTATAAATTTAAAAGATATGTACGGCCAGTTGTAAGTAAAGTATATATGAATAGGTTTTAATAAATTTCTTTGATTTAATAAAACCGATATTATTCTACTCATAGATAAATTGCCTTTTTCAAAAATTGATAAAGTAAATGTATATCATAAATTGTTTGATAAGTGTATAGGTATATCTTAAAAGAATATTTCCAAAAGTTAGTGAGATTAAACTGAACTGTTGTTATATATCTGACGAACTCCATTAAATTAGAACAGAGATTTTATTTTCAGGTTGTTTTTTTCTGCAAACTTTTGTTCCAGATTCTAGATGCTTATGGCATTGCATTTTCTGTTTTAAACACATAAATTCTTACACTACACAATGCTCAATAAAACTGAAAAATAAAAAACGCTGGGAGAAAACAGCAATAAATTTGAGGTACATAAAATATTTTCGAAAATGCCTCCGATTTCGGCATTTTATAGGACCAAACGAAAATCTGAAAACAAGAAAAGAAAACATAAATCTTCAACGAACATTTCTCACAGTCTTAGACCGAAATGGCAGCTTTTTTGTATTTGAAAGTGGAGACTTAAATGAAAGGGATCTCGTGGGATGGTTTTCCTGTGAAGAGGAATGGATTGCAAAAGTTGGTGGAAGAAAGACGACCAAAATGCTAAGAATAGTGAGTCCGTTCCACCGTAAAACTTACTGAAAATATATTACCTGATGACCTTATTGTTCTGGAACTGAGACCTAAAAAGAACTCTGATCTGAAAAGTATGGATTCCATTTTTTTTTCTTTTCTAAAATCTTTCCCCAGGAGAGGGCCTAGAAGTATTTGTATTCAGGTGAAAGAGCCATTGTAACTCATTTCATCACTAGAAAGATCGCATAAGTTTTTTATCCACCGGAAGACCATTACTTTTTTATCTCTTACCTCCGGCTCTTGAGCCAAATGTCTTTCTGTTTTTATAAAATATGACACTTATTTCTCCCGAAGAAATTTAAAGATTTATAAGTTTTGGAGTTGTGAGGAATATTTCATTTGAAATATGACTTGAGTTTAAGTATAGAAATAGTTAAAGAAAAGAAATATTGCCAAATAACGTATTTATTTCCCAACTTTTGTTTTTGACTATTATTTTATGGAATTACGTACAAAATACAGAATAACTAATAGCTTAAAAATTTTATGTGTACGTGTGTTTCCAAGAAAAGCAATTCCCCAAACACTGTCATAAATTCGCGTTTAACGTTGCAGTCGTAAATTTGCGTTTGGCGTCATAACATCATAACTGCGTTATAAATTTAAACATTCCTTTTAAGACACTAATTCTTCTATTAAAAAAACTAAAGCATTGGTTAAAAATAAGGCAGCAGTTTTTTTTTTTTTTTATATAAACCGAAACTTTAGGAATACTATATGTTCATATGTATATGAAAGAAATCAATGCTACAAAACCTTTGCTGAGTGTTGTAATTTCAATAAAAAGTCAAGAGGTTTAGTGTGGGTTCTGAGAATTAATGTTTTCATTTCACTAACTAAAACTGAGCATGCTAAAATAAAATATGATATATATTTCTTTTTACTTCAAAATAAGTATAGGGTGGCTGCAAAATCTTATAACTGGAATCAAAACTGCACAGAATGAAGATAATTTGTTATACGTGAACTTTGTTAAGAATTATTATATCGCGTCAAGAAAACCAAAAATGATAACGAAAATTTAT
>BMAV01013421.1:0-53013 GCA_019973955.1 Trichonephila inaurata madagascariensis | reverse complement strand
AATAAGAACATTAGGCGTTTAAAAATAAGTTTCAAAATCTGATTGATTCTAATAAAAAAAGGAACGATTCACAAAAATTCTATCATTTAAAATCTACTTCAATTAGTATGGCTGTTAATTTAGTAGAATTAAAGAATCATTATATAATGTCTTGTCTCATAAATTTTATAACTAAAGATTAATTGATAACAGCATTTAAACGAAATTTTGATATTAGACATATTCCTCCGAAACTCAGCCAAAAAGCTTAAGCTTTTAAGTGACGGCATACAAAAACGGGAAAGTGCACTAAAACTTTGGGACGAAAGAAACGGTTCTCCAAAATTTTATAAACTAATAACTTTTCTCATATGTTAAATAAGGAATATTGTTATTGTTGTCAAATTAGGAATCATTTTAAAATAAATTCATTAAATATCACAAATGTGTCAAATTGATTTAATTTCATCACATTTTTAGAAAAGCGTTGCCAAATGTATTAGAACGTTGAGACAAAAGCCTCTTTACAACATAATTACAAAGCAGATAAATCCCCTATTCGAAATCTTTTTATCTTAAAGCAAAATAAGGTTTTTCAATGTGTCAAAACTCACGCTGATTGAATTCTGTGCAATTATGTTTTAAAGTTAAACGAAGAGAACAGAATGAAGGAGGATGTGTGGGCTAAACTTTACTCTCAATCTCTATTTGTGTATAAATTGCATAAAAACATCGATAAATCGTAATAAATTGCATAAATCCTCTAATTACCCTATTATTGTCGGTAGAATATGTCATCACATGCGTTTGTAACGTAAATAGTTAGTTAGCATAGAAAAAATTTCGAATAAACCTTCGTTAGAAAATAAATCTCATCATGCCGCTTCTCTGTAAACATAGCTAATTAACACTATGGCATTTCCAAGTCCTTTACAGCAGTATTCCCCAAGTTTTTAATGGCCGCGGACCGGTCAACGTTGGATAATTTTACTGCTGCCCGCTGAGGGTGGAGGACGTTGATTGTTTATATTTTAGATTGTTTTGATTTAATAATTTTATTTTAATTGTGTGTGTGTGTGTGTGTGTGTTTAAACATGCCTTCCGAATAAAATATATCTACACCAAAAATGAATATAAAGGGATTTAACAAGGGATGTAAAGTGATTTTCATAAAAAGTAGCCCACACCCAAGAAAAATATACCGCAGTAAATAAAATGGAAATAATGTAATGTTTCTTGTGCGGACTAGTAGTATTTGATCCACTTACCGGGGCTTGGAGACCACTGCTTTACAGTAACCAGTGTGATCCTTGGTATACACACAATTACTACATTTTTTTTCTTTCTATTGTATACACAATTATTCAATTTTTATTCTTTCACCTTTCTTATCCCCTAATAAAATGTTTCCACTGCAGTATATTCTTCTGAATATTTTTTTATTTTCAATCTTGTGCCATAACACAGTATATCAGCAATTCATAGATTCTTAATAGCATAACGATACAGCTTAATTTCAAATTCAGTTTAGCGGGTGCAAAATCCAGATGTGTGGTATTCCTAATGTAAGATATTCAGGTGGATCCTGTAGCATAACATTCTCTTGATGATAACATAACATTCTCTCATCATCTCCGCCAAACAATTCTATTACAGCACCACGGGAAACTTTTTTATATAGAGATATATATAAAGAGTCATTGAGAACGGGCTTATTAATTTTTAACTGGGTCTGTCATCAAACAGGGTCAAAATATCAGTTTGAGATAAATTTTGTAATTCATTCAAAAGTATAACATCAAAATGTTCATTGGTTATATACTCGTCTTAATGTACAAGTTGTTAAACCTTTCAATTCATTCTTTACATTTCATTTGCTTTAAACTTATCACCTGTCTTAGATTATTATAATACTATTAGCAAACATTTTACATTTGGAATGAGTTTCTCGTTAAAAAATAGTTTCTAACAATTCTTCTTTTTACTTTTATACATCATTTCGGTGTTTAATTGAGTATAGGGAAATATTTAATTCAAAAGTAAACTTTGTGTTTCCCAATTTTTTAGATGATCCCTCTCAAAATTTGTGAAAAAAAGTATTTTATTGCTTAAAATATACTAATCTTTTATATAAAAGTCAAGATGTCATTTTCATCTTTAATTAGTTTTCAAGACACATTTGAAAGCAATAACTTTTCGAAATGAAGATTCTGGCTTTCATATCATAAGAGGAAAATAATTACCTATCACTTGCACAAAGTAATTAAGAAACTGAAAGTGCAAAACTGTCTGACTCTTGCACCTTTACCAAAATACATTCTTTTCGAAGTTCAAGGATTTAGACCGAGTTAATTAGATTCACCGACATGAAATGATTCGCTTAAAAGAACGGAAGTTGAAGGCACTCTAATTCCGGACTTTGTAAGGCTCACTTTTGCTGAAATCACACGACAAGTTATTCCATATCTACGTAAAGTTGCTGTTCATTCGAGACGTTTGATGAAACTTGAAATAAGAGACTCTCACGCTTACGAAGAAACTGAAGGCGATGGATTTATCTAGCCCTTGTCTATGAAAGTAGAAAATATTTGCTTTAATAATTTTGTTTAATTGCAAAGCAAAAACATTTAGACTTCAAAGCTCAAAATGTACCAATATTTTATATTCCAAAATTATTAAATTCATATTTCTTCAAATCCATTCAGGAGAATTGCATTATTATTTTTAAAATTCCTATACTTTTAGTTCACACACTCTCTCTATATATTTACATATGCATCGTGTTTAAATTTTCAATCGTTCATAAAATTTTTTATTCATCTATTCAAGTTCAAATACATTTTTTAAAACTTGTAGTATATGACACTTGATGTTATTACTGTTTTTCCAAATGGTAACTCATTTATTTAATTAAATTAATTAATTGTATTTTAAGAATTATATTTAAATCAATATTATTCCTCTAGATGGCAGCACCATTCGATAAAAAAGCTTTTGTTAAATTTGTGAAGAAGATTTAACTTTATCTTAATCATCATATGCTAGATGTCAGCACTCCTTTTAAACTGGATTAAATTCTTACCTAGTAGAGATTCAACTTTTATCAAAAAATGTAATTACAAATTTAATGTGGTTAAAAAGTTTTTAATGTTAATTGAAAAGGTGTTTTGCAACTTAAAATTGTGATTCAGTTATATGTATATATATACTTATATTTAGTGTAACTATTTAATAAAAAAATAGCTTTATTTTTTTTTTATTGACCTAAGTATAGAAATTGGCTTTAAAATATTTTTTTTTTATATATATTACTTGTTCTAATAGAAAAACAAATACGAAAGCACATGAGGGTTAATTAAAGTTATAAATAAATGTAAATAACACATTCCCATAATAAAACAAAGAAACAAATATGTGAAAGAAAGTAGAAAAAATACGACGAAGCAAAAAATATGAACAGAGCTAAGCAAGATTAAAAAGCATCTTCAGACTTAGGACCAAATAAGTGAAGTTAAACTAGCTTGAAGGTATAAGGCTTACCCTTTTGTGACTCGGTAAGCTTTTGTGGAACCATCACAAAAAAATTCAAAAAGAAAAAACTAAACGAAGCAAAACTTTAAAATAAAGTAATGAGGAACCGATTGGAAGTTTTAAGAAAATGTAAGAGCATTATATAAAAAAATACATTTAAAAAATGAATGTATTCACGACAGAATTCAAAGAAAATCTTTAAATATTTGCAAATCTATTACCGACTAATTAAATCTTAAATATATGAAAAGTTACTTGCCACCATTATCATAGTATAAAGGGTACGTGTTGATGGCCCTTATTACTTGAGTAGATAAGTTGTGTAAAATGCAAAACTTTTTTTTACAAGGTAGATACGCTCCATATAAAACCATGCAAAGAAATCGTGTAAAAAAATACATGCAACAAATGGTAAATTTGGGGGTAAGTCCCAAAATCATGTAAATTGAAAAATATCTGTATAATTTTAAAAAAAAGATGTAAAAAAAATTAACAATGAAGTATATGTAGCATATATATAAGACAAAAGCAATTGATTTTTATTACAAAAAATTGAAATTCAGTTTTAAGTAAAGTTTAGTAAAATCCAAACTCAGAGAGAGAAATCAGGAATAAAATTACATCTTAACAACTAACTTGTTAACTTGTTCTCTGCTTAGTAACACCCCTGCATGAGGTGGTATTAGGTGAAACGAACAGCATTTAACAATTTGGATCTTGACCCTGCTGAAAAACCACGATTTATGCAATATTACCTTTTTAATAGTAAAAAAGTATTACCAAGACAAATTGTACTGGAATTTTCGCTATCAGCTTTGAATGAATTGTTTGAACATCAACTTGTAGAACTTTATTGAAATTATTTATTGCATTATTTACCGAACTGAACACTTTAACACACAAAATACAATTACACTAACAAACGAAATGCCGTGTTCAAGCTGAAGTCCAACAAAATAAAGAAAATTTATTATAAAATGTTGAGTATTCTTCGTAACTTCAGAATGCAAAGTAATCAAGCCATGAAGTTGACCAAGTCACTTGCACATGTGCGGGCATAAAATGTATTCTGATTACACTGTCAAAATTGCAATTGAAAAAGAAAGAAAGAACAAATTATTCGTGTAAAAAAGTGTATTGGTAAAGCATGTTATTTCAAAATCATGTAAAAAAGAGTTGAGTGTAGATAAGATGCTTGTTTTGAATTGTAGCTTTTAACTTATAGCCTTTTAATATGATTCATAAAAACCTTTAACAAATCTAATAAGGCAAAACGTGACTTCAATACTCTATCATTAAGGATAAAAATAGGATTGGATTATATTTATTTAAATACTGGTAAAAAAAATTTAATTTCAACTATCATTTTTATACTAAAAGAGACAATTATGATTTTTTTGCGAAATACTTTCATAATAATTAATTATTAGTTATTTTCTAGCTTTAATAATATTGTAATATCTTTGCAGCTTTACTATATTAGAGGAAAATGGGCGGTGTTTTATCTTCAAAAAATTACGTCCAAGTTATTTATCCATCTGAAATATATTACGTTTAGAAAAAGCTATATCTCTTTTCTGAAAAATTTGAAAATATGCATTTAATATAAAAAAAAAACACCTCTCTCTCTCCCCAAGGCTATAATATACACAAAAAGAAAGTGTTTTTTACTCTTTGCATGGGAACTAAATGTTATATATTTGAACAATTTTAAAAATTTTGCTAAATGTTAACATTAACTTTTGGTTTCATTAGTCTAAGTGGCTTGGTTTTTGAAACTAAATTCAATGCATTCGTATATATTAAAGTGTAATAAAATACAGAAGATGATAAATAAGCAAAAACTGGAAATGTAATTGGAAGAATTTATAAGTGGAATGAAATCAATTTTGGTGAACTAAGATTATATATATATATATATATATATATATAATATTGTTACGTAGATCCGGTTCGAAGATTTTATGCAAAACAATCACAAAGCAAATAAACAGTTCTTCAAGAGCGATGCAAATTTATTAACAAAAATCAATCCTTTAAATATAGGATTCGGAGAGTAAATCTCCGAAGGTCTTCACACCTTCCACAGCAACCAAACACAATAACCAGTGTTTAAAAATAAGCGTATGTAAAAGATTATTCACAAGCACAGCCAAGCTAATCGTAAGTCAAAGCAGTGTTCACTACTCGCTAGTTTAATCAAGGCTCCTCGCCGTACCGGCGAGCATTTTATTTATAGGTGCGACAGAAACTTCCAGAAATATAACCACTCGTGTCACTGAACGTGACACTAGTGGAGAGATCCACTACTTTCTAGAAGATTCCAGAGAGTTCCGAACTCGCCAATGACGCCAAAATGGTCGCCAAATTGGCCACGAACTTGGTCGCCAAAAATTATGCCAACTTTTCTCTACCGCAAAGATTTCGCCAAATTCTCATTGAATCACCATTATAACGTAAGGGGCAGCGTTGCATGTGAGTAGCAGAATTTTAACATGGAATAAATATAACATAGATTAATATAAATGTATTAAACACTCAAACACAAATTATTTACACTATTTACGCAAAATTCGTAACAATATGATTCATTTTAGGACAATATATTTCCTTCAGTGGATCCCAGCCCACACTGATATCGAGGGGAACGAGCTGGCCGACATTCTTGTCAAAGAAGCCAAAACAATCGAACCTCTCTCTACTGCGGAATTTCAGGCTAAAACAGTCGCAAAACAGAAGCCGTCCACAAACCCTCGAAAAAATTCTCAATGCCAGAATTAAACAACAAACATTATATAACGAAGACCACGGTCCGATTTCCTGAAACTGTGGTGGACGCCCCTTAGGGGATTATGATAACCATACGTGGAGGGCGCAAGAATATAAAAAAGTCGAAAATAAAACATTATTTAAAAATATATAATAATTTACTGAAAGGAAGCAAAACAAAATACATCATGACATAATAAAAAATAAAATAGATATTTACACTCACATAACATACTGATAAATGTATCAGTGCTGAACAATGTATTTTTGATATATAATTAATTTATCTATACTAAAATAAAATCATGTGTAATAATTACTACGGACTCCCATAAAGTGGCAAGCGAAATTATATATAAAATGTAATAATTGTCTTGATAATTTGTGCGGCTTATAGTTAAAGTCATATTGTAGTTTTATTTTCAAACCATATTATTACTAAATTCAATTTATTGTTATTGTACGAAAAGGGGAGCGATGAAAATTATGATTAAAAAATGGGTCGCAAATATTGAAAGTTCGTGAAGCACCGCCATAACCAGACTAAGACTCCTGCCTGACGGATCACGAATTATGTGGAGTCTAAGAACTAACTGTTCACTCAGCTGGATCGCAAACACTTTCTTAGCTGCCCTTTCAATATTCGTGCCCTTTTCAAAATTGGCAATGACTGTAACATGAACACTTTACACCCATACAAAGCCGAGAACAATGCCAATGAAGTGATTGAGGCATTTGGCCCTATCTAATTTTTATCCTCGTTTTAGCCCGTGCACTTCGCCATACATGACAATAACAACATAAGGGTTATTTTACATATACTTTTATGAAATGATTATTATAGTACGAGTAGTTTCAGTACTTCCTTTCGGCTTGCATTGATGTTAAATCCACTATTTTAATAAAATTTTCGGTTCATAATGTACAATTCCATTCTTTCTGTTAGCTGAAATCTGCTACTTCTAGTGATAATGAATTATTTAATTTAAGTAAGACACCAATGCTCTAGGATTATAACATATTTATTTAAAATATATTCTCTTTGAAAACAGACTTTTAAATATATTTGAAAAGTTCCCATTTTTTATTTAATAGTTTTCTGGTACTTAGTGTTTTGAATATCGTCATTAAAAATCAATTTTAATATCTTCATCTCTGAAACGGTGGTTTTAAATTTCTACGGCATTTAAGCCGAAGCATACAAAATAAGACTTCTAAATCCCAGACTTTTGAAGCATACGCTGTAATTGCCAGCATTCATAATCATTTAGTGATCAAAATAAGATATTTAATCCTTATCCAGCGCAGACTTTCAGAAAACCTTTCAATTTATTAGAGAAATAATAATAAGAAAAAAATGTGGTAATGATTTGGTAAATATTTAATGTCCTGTTTGAAAGCACTTCATTTTCCTTTAAGTTTTCTTCAGCTTTATAAGGAAAGATTTGTATTTTCTTCGCCTAAAGCAAAATATAATGGTAACTCTTAATAATCGTTGACTGGAATATTTATTTTATATTTTAGGATGTCTGCGTTTCATATTAAAATTTTGAATTAAGAAGTTATTGTGAAGCATGAAATTGATTCAAAAATAAAATATTTGCATCCGTTGAGCAAAAAAAAAAAGCTTAAATACTTTTAAATCCTCGATATTTAAGCGAATCCTATGTTCGAAACCTCTCATTATGCATTTCAAAAGAGAGCCTTTTAAATATTGTATTAAAATTCACTCAAAATAATTTCTCGTATTTCTGATATAACACTTATACTTTTATGGTAAACCATCATAGGAAACAGTTTTAAAAAAATAACAAGATATATGCTTTAATTTAAGAGAACGTGAATTTTGCATTAAAATATTGCAGTGCAGTTTTTAATTTTAAATGAGATTGTTTTGATTAAAATACTAAAATATATTGCTCTAACAGGTTTCAAAAAGGTTATACGCGATAATTAAGAACACTTTATTTTGGTTTTAAGCTCTAATATTTATCAAAATATGTTAAGTTCTACTTTATTTTTATTAGTTTCTACTTTCCTTCAATATCTTAATTCTTTTTTCCCGTCCTTTTTTTAACACTAACATTTTCTCACGAGTTTTCATTTTTAGAAGTTACTGAGCTAAATGTTGTTATTTGATTAGAAACAAACTATTAGGTATAGAAAATGATGAATCTTAAATATATTTTATTTTTTGCTTTCTATGTATAGACATACCGATATAAATTTATATTGTCTAGAGCACTAGATGTTCTTTTAGTTTTGTCATTGATGTGCATTCAATACGAATTTGAATTCCTTAATTGCTTTTTTGTTTTTATGACTGTATTTGATATTTTAGTGCGATATTATGGAAAATATTTCACATAACAAAACTATTTATATTGATAGAAATATCATAATGTAATTTTAATTTTCAAATCAAATATTATTTATTTCTGAAAAAACTAATTAAAATACTTGAATTACCCATACAATTATTTATTTTTATCTAATATTGCATCATCATTATTGACCTTTATATTTTTGCTATGAATCTTTGGCATTCATTACGTTCTGTGTGTATTTTCTATAAGTTATATTTTTTAGCGGACTTACTTTAGAATTTACTAAATCCAAACATTTTGTAAAATACATAATTTTAAATTAATTAGCTGATACCTTAGTTCTGATATCTCACACTATTTGCTTAAAAAATTCGAACGCTTAAATATTTTTTTAATTGTTGCATATTAAATTATTAAAAATAGAATATATTACAGCTCTATAAAGTTGAAAATAATTCTCACTTAGAATGAAAAACATTTTCAATATGACTTAAAAACTAAAAGAAATTAGTATTGATTTATTGATATTCTGTTGGGGGAAAGATTGATATAAACGTTTATATAAATATGTCTCTAATATTTTCATAAGACATGAACAGAAATGTTCTTTCAACATTTCCCATTAATAATAATTTTTCCTATTGATTGATGCTCCAAGTATAAAATGTGCTTCAACATACATATACCCAAATACGAAAATATGTACTTTATCAAAATTTAATGTCATCGTCGTTTCTAAGACGGTATCTATAAATATTAGTGAAGTTAGTTCAAGTGAAGAGACGGTGGGAGATGAAACCTGTCACTGATGCTATTTCGTTAGTAAAGACTTTTTTGAAAAGTGCCCGAGAAAATTTGCTTGCATGTATTTTTCCTTTCAACTTTTCCTTGAAAGGAACTTTTCAAACTTCTTCTGTGATAAGTTTAAGAACTCTTTCCTTCAAGAATCAATTTTAAAAACTAAGTTTTCTTTAATTTTCGAGTTTCACTTTATTTCGGTTCATGATTATCTCAGCTGAGCCTCGGATTGTATATTATAATCACTCCGTACTAAATTCTACCTAGGAATCCAAATATTAATTGGTACAAAAGAACAAATAAGAAGGAGCAAGAAATTCTAAGAATATTTGGGTTATATTTTAAAAATAGGTCAATTTTTAACACCAAAAGACATTGTAATTTAACAAATCATTCCTATGTTACTGTGTATATTTTCTAAATCAAGCTGTTCCGGATGCATGAAAATAACATATCGAAATTTTAAATAGTAATTTAATGTGTAAGTGTTTATCAATATCTCACTTTGAAACTAATCTAGGACTATTGGTGACATAATTTGTAATTTCAGAAAATAGGCCTTGTGCTGAGGACGACATCTGAACTGGAGCATGATGACTTAGCATGCATCAATTCCTCTATACTGCAAGTCTTCAGTGGTATCAGGAATTGAATCTATAACTAGAAAACACTGTAAACGAATTCGTGACACTAGCTAGTTAGATACATTATATAAATACTTAATAACATAATATGTTAAACAACTCTTTATAAGTAAGTAAAAATATACTTTTTTTTTATTGAAGCTATAATGAAAGAAATGAAACAAATGTATTTTAATGTAAAATAATGATATACTAGGGAGAAAAGATGGCTTAAAGAGAATAATAAATTTTATAAAATTAATTATTTAGAAAGTTATTATCCTGTCACTATTCATATAATATGAAAGTACTTAAAACTATATATTTAACTTAAATAAAAAAAAGTATTTGTAAATTATTCCTTAAAATTATGCTGTATCGCCCTTTAGGCAGAAGCAATGGGTATCTTTAAAAGACACAAAATCTGTATGAGCTGTTTGAATCTGTGTGTTGTAATATATATATATTTTAATAATTTAAAAAGAAAACAGATAAAAGATAAAATTTTAATAGCAGATTCCAGTTGCTTTTAGACACAATGGTATTCAAATTGCTAAAATTGCTACAATTCACTTGATTTCTTCTTCTTTTTTTTGGGGGGTAATTTTGCTAAATTTAAATAATCATTTTTTTTCATAAGTTTTTATTGCGTGTAACTATGTAATTATAATCGTAAAATAAACTTATACGTTTTCTTGTAAATTTTTTTTCGTTAAATAAATTACATATTTTTTTTCAAATAAATTAATTTTTTGTAGTTAAAATTATTGAATAACCCAACAATTTTTGTAATATTTCACAAAGCTAGGTCCTATAACATTGGTACATAAATTATTTTTTTATTTGCACATATACACATACATTTATATACACTTAACATATGATGTAAGAATAATATTAACTTGCATTTACCAAAAATATCCCAATTAGGAATGTTTTTTAAAAAAAAATCAAACTGAATTATCAAAACAACTTTTTACATTATCGTGAAAGATATATTTCCAAATTTTGATAAAAAAAATACTGAATTTAGTGAATTTGTAGAGTGCTTATTTGATCTCTTTTATTCATGAAAACTCAGCATATTTTTTAATAATTCAACGGAGCTTGAATAAAAATTATAACATATTAAGATCTGAAATCGAGTACAGTCTGTATTGTGAAATCATTTGCAAAATTTTGTTTGATAGAAAAAAATCCACAAAAACTTATATCTGTAGTTGTTTTTGAATTTAAATAAAAGTTCAAAAAATTTCCCGTCATTATTCTATCATTTTTTGTCCCAAGATTTCTCTTTTAAATACCAGACTTCTTTATCTTTCTTGTAATTATCTTAAGAAGCAAAAAGAAAAGGCTTGTTATTATGGAACTACCCATCAGAATGTAATAAAGGATTTATCTGTAAATTGGAAAACTCTCCGAAATTTTTTGGGTCTAGTCCGATAGGCCACACGCGCTCGCATTATTTGGCAATCGCAGACGATAAGCGTGTTACACTGACTTCAGTAATAAAGATGAGGAAGCCACAGAAAAAGGTGTAGTGCGTACTTTGGTTACCGGAATTTAAATTACCATCACGCGTGTACAGCGACATTCTCGAACATAATGGAATGTCGATCCTCCGACATCAAAATCTATCAACCAATAGGAAAGAGCTTTAAAGGAGACCGGAGCTTTGGTATCTCAAACTGGCAAGTTTCCATGATAGAAGACACAGTTGATCGCGTGAGTGATTCATTTTTAGGAGTCTTGATATGTCTATTAGGTAAACCAGTAACGACATTCCATTCTGTTCGAACACGTCGCTGTACACCCTTGACTGATTTAAATTACGTTACCCTTTTGCTGTGACATCCTCATTTTTACTACTGAAGTCAGTGTAACAAGTTTAACGTCTTTGATTGCCAAATAATGCGCGCACGTGCGGCTGATCGGACCAGATCTAGGAAATCTCAGAGAATTTTCCAATCCACGGATGAACAGCTTATTACATTCTGATGGGTAGTTCTGTAATAATAAGTCCTATCCTTTGGATAATTTAAGCCCAGACACACACCAGTTATAAGAAAAATAATGCAGCAATGTAAAAATAAATAAGACTATTAAAATTCTCTTCAATTGTGGTATATATATATATATATATATATATATAAGTCACAAACTGCATAAATCTGTTCTGAAAATATTTCGCTATCTTAGACTAAAAAGATTTTTCTTTTTCAAATTTCATTTTCGTCCTGAAAGTGGAGGATAAACTGAAAGTGATCTCATGGGATAGTTTGTGGAAGAAAGACGGGATGAAAATTGCAGAAGTTGAAACGCTAGGCAGAAAAAAGAAAGTAAGACAAAAAAGGAATAGCGGGTCGTTCCTTCCTTAAACCGAATTGGAAATATATTACTTGATGACCCTATTGTCTTGGAATCGAGATCAAATAACAACTTCGGTCTGAATTTTCTTTTTTGACTTTTTTTCTCAAAATGCATCACCTTGGGATGGCTGCGATTTTTTTTCTAGCCAGAACATAACGGTATCTAATGGAATTTATTTCATTTATGGAAAGGTGCCATATATTTTTTATCTACTGAAAAGATAATTGATTCTTTATTTCTCAGCTCAGGTATTAAGATCAATCATTTATCTCCACTTTTCTTTCTGAATAATTTTTAAAGATTTCTTTTTTTAAAATAAATTATGAAAGAATACGGCACCTGGAATATGAATGAGGACAAAGAGTTAATAAAATAAAAAGTGAAAAAAATTGCAAAAACCAGTTTTGTGACGGTAATTTAATAAGAATTAGAATTTATAGATCAGTGATTTCCAAAGTGGTCTATGACGACCTCTAAGGGGTCCAGGTTAGCCAAAAATATTTTGGGGGTCCAAGAGGTTTAAATGGGTGTCTATGATTGTGGCTCCCACTAAGACATATCTTGACTTTAATTTTAAAAAGAAATTTAATCAAATGTAAAACAGACTTACTTATTCACAGATTTATTTACTAAATTTAATGAGGTTAATTTTTGAAGTCGCGAGGTGACAGCATAAATTTTATTAAAACAAGGACCTCATTCATCGCTTCCTGTGTGTGTGTAATAATTAAGCTAAAGGAGTATAATATTGGACGCCGTGAATTTTCTCAGTTTCTTAATTGTTACAGAAAATCTGCCAAGAAAAAGACGCTTTAACCTACGTTCAACAGTTAGATGTCAGTCTTTTAGATTTTGAAATTAGGTTTTATAATGCTCTGTGTGTGACTATGGTAATATCACAGTAGTAATCAATTCATAGAGTCACATTGGAAAAAAAATGTCAAATTACAAGAATTAGGCACTAACGGAGATCTTAAAGTAAAATTCTGAAACGGATGTCAGCAAGTTTGGCTTTAAAAAAGATATACCCCTGTTATTTATCCAAAATTATGGAAAACCTTGAAAAAGTATTTAATTGCTTTTCCAATTAAGAAGTTTCATCACGTTTGCCAAACTCCAAAACAAAAAATAGAAGAAGAAAGGACTAGACACTATTAACCGAGGAGATATTTAGGGTTAAATCTGACAAGCCTCATACGAAATGTTGAAAATTTGTTATTGAATCCCCAGATTCATCCCTCCCACTAAAAGCATTTGTTTGTTGCTTAATTAATTTATGTAACAGTTATTTTATGCATTAATTAAACTTTTATTTAATTAATTAACATGTTCTTTCTTAAGTTTTAAACACTGTACTTCACTACAGTTAGAAAATTTAAAACTTTTAAAGTAATTAGCTTTATATACCAGCTGTCAAAATCACATTTAAGTTGATGAATTTGCAGAAATTCAATATTAGGTAAGTAGGGGTCTACCCAAAGCTGAAAAACCTGGCAAGGGGTCTATGAGAGAAAAAGGTTTGGGAACCTCTTTTGTGGATTATCACTGCTGAATGTCTATATCAGGAGGGGGGGGGGTGTCAACCCGTGGCCCGCGTTCCACAATGTAGCACAGCCGAGTTGTAACAGTGGTACATGAAAGCTTAATAAAAAAATTTTAAAAAAATTATTATAAATAACATTTTTTAAATTTTTTTATTGCGAAATATGATATAACCTCTCAAAATTTATTTTAAATAAACTTAAAGGAGATTGAATAAAAATTTATCGTGCAAAAAATGCACCTGCATGACTGTGCGAGTTGACTTTCCACATCTGTTTTCACCCACGAGATTTTGGATATTGAGGGAAATCATTTCAAAATTTTTGGAAGAAGAAACTGGACACTTCAGTGAGTATTTGCTGTTCTAGAATGAAGACAGGCCATGTGATTTACCTTTTCTTACCGATATTAAGGGTCATTAAAATAATTTAAATTTTAGATTACAGAGAAAATACTGTATTTTTTGTACACTAGTTGGTCGAATATCTTCTTTTGTGGAGAAACTTTTTCTTTTTCTTTTTTGCCTTGGTTTTGAAGGAAAAAATTAATGTGTTTCACATTAATGCAAAAACTATATCTGTCAAATAAATAGGGCTCCGAGCTGTGATAGATTTAAAAATTTAATATCCGAATGAGCAGGAGTTTTTCAGTGCTAGGTTTGATTATTTCAAGATGATAAAAAAAAAATGCAGATCTTTTTAAAAATCCTTTTTTTTTTTCAATTTCTCTCCAAAATATGATTTATTACCCACCTGAAATTCAAATCTAAATTATTGTATACAGCCCCATACTACACTGAAAAGCAAATATAAGGAATTCTGTTGAATTTTGGAAATTTGTATTAAAAAGCAGTTTTTCAAATTTACACGATTTGGCTGTCGATTTGAATCAAAATCTTTTGTCTCAACAAAGATTTTCTATTATTAATATTTCCTTCTACAAACTCAAAATATCGTTCAAAATTATTTGAACTGATTAACAATAAAATTTAAGTCTGCACTTTGATTTCATTTATTTTATATTGTTTTTAAATTTCCACTACTATGACAGGCATTAGAAGTGTGCTCCTTGCGTGAAAGTTACATAATAAGCTTATAAGTAACACTTTTTCCTTTTCGTTTGTTCGAAAAGTTGGAAGTGGCATGCTTATATTATTTATTTATCTGAAAGTGGCACTATTTCTACAAAGGTTGGCCACCCCTGGTCTAGATGATAAATAAGATCTCCGAAATGTTATTATAAAAGTTCAAATTTAATTTCTTATATATATAACTACCTCTCTTTAGTTTAAAATGTGTCAATGCGTTTCATATAGTTTTGTATTTAAGATGAACATATATCACTGTTTGAGAGGACATTCAATTAAAACACAGAGTCCGTTAGGCCCAGTGGTTGCCAAGTCAAACAGTGGAATCCGAGATTACGTCGCTCTCTATGCACCGATTGTATTTAATTTGTACGCGCAAATATGTGTGTTTATTTAGGATTCGTGCAGCATTGATTCTCATTGGCTGAAAGAGAGCTGTTTTCAGCGACGGGTATTGCTTCTCATTTACTTCCTAAAAATTATGAAAACTCGTGGGTGAACGTCCAAAAGGCCGGCTAAAGACTAATTTACGATTGTGTATTCACGCAGTTTTATAATTTAGAGTAATATATATATACATAATTTTGTGGATAACTTGAGATTTTTAGAGTGTCTACAGAAGCCAAGTACTTATGGTTGTGAGAACGCATGGCTGACTTTGCTTTTATAAGTACAGTATAACCTGTTTTTGTGCGGTCCTTTTTTATGTGATTTTACTTTGGCGCGATTTGTTTTGTGCGGTTTTATATGTGTGCAATTTTTTCTGTGCAATCTTTTGTTTATGCGTTAAATGAATTTCAACGGCTTTGGTGCCACTGAAGTGTTTTCTATCAATTTACTAGCGGCGTAACGGAGAATGTTAGCCCCCCCCAACTGAAACTCAGATTTTGCCCTTGATATTTTATAAATTGCGTTAGTCAAGCCTTGGGCCACTAGAGCCTTGCTTCCCCATCATGCGGGGTGTACGTTAGGCCACTGAAATGTACATATTCCTCAATGCTCAGCAACTTACGCTGGATTGAAAACGAAACTCTCTATGACAGTGATAATATCAATAATTTGATAGATTATGAAGACGGACAAAAAGAACGGGATTCGCGCTGAGAGCGGATAAAATATATTTAAGGGTTTAGCTTTCCAACAAATATGAAAATTATTTTCTTAAAATAGATGCCCATTCCGAAAAGAGCTTGAAGTTTGATCGTGCATGCATATCTGGTTATCGCGACATTTACAAGTAACTGACCAATCGACCGTTGTCACAAAATTTATCACTTACTTTATAGTGCAAAAAAAAATAAGTCAATTTAAATTGTATCTTCAGGTGATGAAAGCGATTTTGAACTAATTCATCACAGGAAGATGTGTGCTTTGTATTACGATATGTAGAAGTGAATTATGTAAGTGCAATTTTGAAAACTTCTTGTAAACTACGAAAAACTAAATGTTTTTTTTTAAAGTTTGCATGAGTAATTTTTAATTATTTATTTTGTTATGGAAGTATTTTCAAATAAATTTAGTAAATAATTGTCACATTTTATAAATGCGACTTTTTTTATACGGTCCCTTTCCATCGCATAAAAAAAATTCTAAAGTATTCCCACGAATTAGTTTGTTATATGCAAGAATTTATGAAATTTTCGAATATTTTTTGTGCGTTTATTTTTATGCAGTCCCTATCTACCGCACAAAAAAAGTTTAACTGTAGCACATCCAAGTCCTGGATGCATTCAAGATTCATTGACTAGCAGGATGATGCACGCTACATTTTTCGAATTTCGAAGACCTGGCGTAGGTGTGGAGCAGCAGCACAGTGAACATATATGTCATTCGGCCCATGATACCTTTTTGGTGCTCCTCGCCCTCCAAAATTTACATAGTTGTATTTTATGTAGAATATATATATTTGTAATAAGATTATAATATAAATAAAAGTAGAATGAAGTACTTACTTTAAAATACTCTATAATATAGCAAAATTTATCACTCTATAAGGTCTTGAGTAGCCTTGTGGTTAGAGCATCGGACTCCAGACCGGAAGGCTTGGGTTCAATAATCGATGCCACCAAATAACCTCCGAGTACACATAGAGTACGTGCTCGTCAAATCAGTGGGTCTGAAAGTCTTGTGGGCTGAATCACGAATGCAGGGGACTGGAGAGTATTTTCCTCCCCTTCAGTTCCATGTCTAAATTGTGGAGTTGGAGGTAGGTGGTGTCGCCATCTATCGTCCATTCGGGGAATTTCGCCGAGCTAATT
This sequence comes from Trichonephila inaurata madagascariensis, assembly GCA_019973955.1. Lineage (NCBI taxonomy): Eukaryota > Metazoa > Arthropoda > Arachnida > Araneae > Nephilidae > Trichonephila > Trichonephila inaurata. Next base: position 35,729 of record BMAV01013421.1, on the reverse strand, counting down.
CATACTTCCCCTTTTGTAGGGTGCTCAAGGAATACGGGGTACTTCTAGCCCCTTTCCCCACAAAATTTTCCCTGAGGGGAAATCGATGGGGGGCATTACCAAACACATAATCACTCTCTAACTGCGCTTTTACAAAACACTGTACTGTTTTTCGGAATGAATAAGCACACAAGCTCAGATTCTGGCTTTCAATTTTGGACCAAGGCAATGATTGGATTTGGAAATTCTTTTTGTTACTTGATTTTTTTTTTATTAACCTCGTATTCTAAAGCAATGAAACGCCTATTGGCAATAGACTGTGTATTTTTAAACCTTCTGTTAAGTGACAAGGCTTGAGCTGGCAACTCAGTCTCCAAACTTTCCACACCGCGCTAACGTGAGGACTTTGTACCTGTACATGGTAAACCTTCAGTGGCTCCAGGACTCAAATTTGTGTCTCTACAGTTCTTTTTACGGCCTTTACCAATGCGAAAGGGTGATCACTTTCTACTAACCACGTCGTATATAATAAGTTATAAATTCATCTAGATTTAAAAAAAAAATTGTTTATTTTTTATATATTTGTGTATTTTTTTTAAAAACCTACACCTTTAAGTATTGACAAAACAATACATATTACACAATAAGTAGATATATTTACTAATAATAATACAATATGATAAAAAAAATCATACAGCTATATATTATGTGTTCATTTTTCTTGCCATTGATACAGCAAATGAATCAACTACTTTAAAAAATCTACAATGTCCAAATTTACTTTTTACATTTTTGAAACTGCTTGGTTATATAGGAAACCTTGTCTCATTCTTTGTATCATAGTTACTTCGAAATACTTTTAAATTTGCTGAGCCAACATTTACACACACACAGCTAGCAATTGATATCGAAATAGTTTGGAATATTTGAAGCGAGACATTCAGGTTTGAAGAAAACATCTTTACCATTCGAGATTAAAAAGATAACAAGCTTCTGATTTAATTTTAGGTTAAATAAGGGAAGTTCGTGTAATGTCATAGTCAAATGATAAATGCAATCATACACTTTGCTGTTGTCAATGTCTTTCTTTTCGAAAAAGCCTCCTTTTAAAAAGTATATATTTTTAACAATAATAGAGTACATAGATAAGCATTTTTTTTCATTTAAAAGTACAGGTGCAATGTGTTATAAAACATAACTTTTAAAGAATCTTAATAAGTAAAGCAGTTTCATTCACTTATCAAACTTGAAATTCAACCTATATTTTAAAAGTAGACCAAGTACAAACTCTGTGTCAGTTTTGAATTTAATTGAGAGCATACGATTGTGTTTATTATGAGATTGTCATGCATTTGGCTCATTTCTCTTCTAATGCATAATAATATCTCGGAGTCACATAGTTCAACATAACGTTTTGGTCCATTAACATATAATAGTTTTTAAAATTATTTTCACTTTCATATTAACATTATCCTTGCTTAATAAATATTCAATGTCCGTTAAGAAAACCAAATTTGGAATTAAAATCACTTAGGCAAGTAAATCTTGCAGTTGTTTTATACATGCACTTAAAACATTTGCAAGATTTATTTAGGTAAAAAGAATGTTTTTATAATAATGTAAGTTTGTTATAATTTTTCTTATAAAAACGAGCGTGAGCTCTACGCACGTTTTGCTTTAAAAAACCAAACTTGTATTTCTTTTTAAGAAAAATAAAGTGTTCAGAAATAAAGAAGAAATAACGCTTTGCGTATGAAGATAACTTATTAAAATTTAAGGTAAGCATTACTCATAACATTTTATTAGTCAAATCAAAAATGGCTATTATTTATATTGTTAAGTAAATCGGGGTTTGAGGACATTAAGCAATCAGTCTCAAAAGAGCAGACAGTTTTTCAGGAGCAATAAAAATTCATTGTTAAGCAAAAAAAAACCCTTCAAATACAGGATACAGTACTCAAATTCGCTTAATAAATCTCAGAAGGCCTTTCCACCTTCTACGGCTCTCAGCCATAACTATCAGTGTCTAAAATACAAGCCGGTTTAGCAAGCACTCGCTCGTCCTATTCAACAGCCGAAGTAATCACTGATCACTGGTCGACTCTTCAACTATTAAGATAATACTATTTGGCAAAGGTCAAATAAAGAGTAACTTAGTTTCGGCGAGTGACTCCTGTTTGTAGCTTCACGAATTTTTCTCGAAAAATCCCGTTTGCGTCATAAATCGTGATATTAATAAATTTCTCCAGAAATTTCCAGAAGAATCCATGTGGTAGCGACCTCACAAAAAGTGGTCGCCAACATGGTCGCCAAACATGATGGCAACTTAGCTCTATCGTCAAGATTTCGCCAAGTTTCCATTGAATAGCCATTATAATGTAAGAAACGGCTTTGACTTGTCAATATTACAATTTTAACATATAATAAATACAACATAGAGTAATATAAACATATTACATATCCAGATGTAAACTATTTATAGTATGTTAAGTATTTTTTACACAAGATTCATAACACAATATACTATAATACTTATTAGGTTACAGAAACTGTTTTGAATAGAAACTTTCCGAGAAATGTTGATTAACTTAAAAACTATTTGTCTTTTTTCTTAGGGCAGAACCCAAGTCATGATAGACCTCTTTTTGCAACTCCACAAATGTGGAGTGATAGAGAGAAGAATGAATGTCAATATCAGTTCAGGAGTCGCATTCATCACTTAACCATGGCTTAAACTTTTGTGGTCAGTTGCTAAAAGTCCTCGTATTCTTTGACATTTAAAAACACTCATCAATCTTAATATTCATAGACTTGATCTCATAGGGAGTTTAAGGATTTACTTAAACTTTTTTATACGATTAATGAACGGTAAAAAACATAAGAATTCCTTTTCAAACATTATCAGCACTCTGTTGGTTTGTTTTTTAATTTAATTTTCTTTTATTTTCTTATGAACTTTGTTTAAAGAGAAGGAGAAAATATCGTCTAAAAAGATTTCTTCTTTAAAAAAAGTTTGTAATAACACACTTGAACAAAATTTTACATATATTTAATAATTTTTGAAATTTATTCTTGACACAAATTTCATACTAGTCCTTTATAGTTCGATGCTTATTGAATACCTTTTCTTACTAGACTATAAATTCAACTAATATTGAAGCATAAGAGAGAAATAAAGAAATTATGGCAACACGTCTCTTCACACGTACTTACATTTGATTTGCTTAAATATTTCAGACACTTTCATTTTCATTAAATTATTTGAATTTATTTCCATAGTTCACTTCCAAAATTTCAAGGGTTTCAAATCGTAAGGTAACAAGAATTCCGACGGGTGCGCAGGCTATTCGCATGAATAAAAATCTCTATGAAGAAAACAAAGACGATCATAGCATTCAAAAGATGCCAGTAAATTGTGTTGTATCTCCAGTAGCATGGCTAAATCTCAGTTAGAGGATGATTGCGTTGATGGAAACATGATTTACGATTGAAATAAGAAGTATGATTCAGATTTTGCGTTTAAAGAAAAAGTATTAAGCTGAAATTCAACATAAATTGGTAGAAGTGTACTGTACAAATGTTATCCCATGAAAACTAGTTTTATTTTGGTGCACGGAACTCAACAAAGACAGAACAGAAGTGCGAGACATAGATAGATCAAAGTGATCAGGCACGCCAGCTGCAAATGATAATTTTTGTCGTGTCGAGCTTTTAATTCACTGTTCACAAGAGTCTTTGCACGACAATGCCAAGCGCATACGACAGTAGCTTCGGGAAATTTGTTACAGCGTTTTCGGTGGGAAGTATTGGACCACCCTTCTTTCATGTCCCGACCTCGCACACCAAGAGATTTCCATCACCTTAGACCCATAAAGAATCTTTCAGGAGGTCAGCATTCAGAATCGAGGCTGAGCTACAGTAAACCATCTTGACGGGGTTGCACAAGCTTGACGATGATTTCTACGAGGGTTTCATGTACCGATGGAACAAATACCTCCATAATTATTGGTAATAGGTGATGAAGAAATACGCACTTGTGACTTCCTACATTGTATATATTGAATATATATATATTGAATAAAATTGTATATATATATATTGAATAAAATTTAGTCTAAATTGGCTTGTTACCTTACTTTTTGAAACAACCTCGTATAATATAAATTTATTTTTTCATCGAAGGGGTCTCCAAAATTGAAAAAAAAAATGACATCCCATGTATGTAAAGAAAATAAAATTCTGATGTAGACCATTTTAAGAGATACTAAAATACAGTAAGACCCCGCTTAACGCTGTTTCGGTTTAACGCTCTTTTATTTGAATTGTGGGATTCCCCGAAATAGCACGCAACGTTAGGCTTTCAGATATCCGAAACAGTTTATCTGTGTTTCTTCTTTCTGGCGGTATTATAAGAAAGTATTTTTATCGTTTTAAACATTTGTTGACGTTATTGTAAGTATAAATTTATGTAATATAACTATTGTTATAGTGACAAATATTATGATTTTTAGTTTTTATCATGGGTGATAATAAAACAACACGAAAATAAAGCATAAAAAAAAAAACATTTCACTAGAAACTAAAATGCATGTTATTAGAAGATTAGATACTGGTGAACTTCAATCTCAAATTAGTTGCTGCATTGAATATGGCAACTTCAACAAATAGGACCATTCTTAAGAATAAAGAAAAAATATTGTCATCGGTAACTGCAACTACGACAAACTCTGCAACTAGAATTACCTGTTCTAGAAATAATAGAATAGAGAAAATGGAAAAACGACTTTCTATATGGATTGACGACAAAATTGAACGCAAAATGCCATTAAGCCAATCTATCTTCTTGATAAAATGGCAGAAAATTGGAAACACAAAAGAGACTGAATAATCTGAAATATAAACATACTGACTTAGAATTTTATTTATTTTATATGCATATTCGTTAAATATGTTTCTATATTTGTAAGAAATAAATTTTTGTCTTGTTATAAAAAAACATAATTAATAAATTTAATGGTAAAAAATACCTGACTAATTTTCTACCCATTTTTTCCTAACCCCATTATTTACATGATGAGATAACCTCGTTTAATGTTGTTTCATATTACGCTCTACTTTGATGGAACGTATACCCCGCGTTAAGCGGGGTCTTACTGTACCATTTAGCAGAACAATATTTATGGAAGTTTATGTATTAATGTCATAACAACAATCAAACAGGAAAACGATCTATAAATTTCATCTATACATTTACCTTTTTACATAAAGTATATTAATAAGAAATGACATGAATTAATTTTGAGTAAAGTTTTATACGGAACATCTAAATAATAAATCAAGTTTTAGAATTCATAGAACTTTGAAAATTGAGCTTCCACTTTCCCTTATATTTTATAAATAACTAAATATATTTTCTCTTTATACCTTTAAAGAACTATTAATAAGTTAGATATGCCCAATATTCAGAGATCATTACTCTCGCGTCATTCCCTTTTAAAGATTCTGAAGTAGATATGAAAAAGATTATAGTTTAATCAAAAATCAAGAAAAATATATTCTACTACAAAAATCATCTTTGCAGTCATGATACTGATCGTGCACGTATGGGTAAAATAAAATTTCAGTAACGATCCAAGTGCCACAGCATAAAGTTGCGAAAAGTCATAAAGCGTCGAAAATTCTACTCACAGTTAAACCACGCAGTATCGATATAGTGCTGATGACAAGTTTCAGGAATATTTAGGAATAAAGTCGATCTTAAAAAGTCTCCAGAGTTCTAAAAGCTTTGAGTTATAATGCTTAGCATCAACTGCTTCAAAAAAATGTAAAGAGGTTCCCCGAATGCATTTATTCATAAATTCCTGATACGGATTTTAATAATTTACATAAGTCAAGTTTGAAACTAGTTAGGTGTCTAGTTTGTGTGGTAGGCTTAGTAACTTTATTCTTTGGTTTTGAAAATAATTTTAATGCATATAGTCAGAACAAAAGTATTAATATAAAATGAAATGTACGTATGCTAGGAATTATAATAAATATGTACTCCAGTAAATGTTTCCCCCTACTGTAAGTATTATAGTATAAATATATTCTTGTAATTTTTTAGTTTTATTTTTCTTTATTTATTTTGGTTTTAGTTTTAACCAGTTGTTCATTTTTACAGATAATTTTGCATTTTACAATAAAATGCAATGTGCGCTTGAGTTAGTTCAGCATTTTAAATGCACGATGTTAAACACGAGTTACAAACGATAAATCTAAAAAGTATTATACCTCTAAATAAGCTTAAAATCAACATAGAACCTCTCTTTCTATTGAAAATTATCAGAAGTTTTAAAATATATAATTAGTACATATTGCTTCGAAATGCTAAAATATTTACTAGAATACGGAGTACGAGTAAAATATAATTACGGGGTAAATATAATTTTCCTTTCATTTTCAAAATTAGTCATGTGTTTTTTAAATCAAGAAATGAAAGCTACATTTTTCCCTGCAGACGAAAGCTTGATGCAAAGATTTAGGTATCAATAACATATAAAATGGTATATCACATAATATCACGAAATACCAAGTGAAGTGGGTGGTTAACCGTCTAATATATATATATATATATATATATATATATATATATATATATATATATATATATATATATATATATATATATTGTATAATAAAATAAAAGTGAAAAAAGTTGTAAGACTTACAATGCCTAAGAAGAAAGAAATTGGAGTTCGTGAGACACAACATATGTAGATACAAAAAAAGTCTTTGGACTAAATTGGAGACCTATTATGATTTCTAAAGCTTTTTTAAATTAAAATTGGTATCTAACTACTTAAAGTTCAAAAATTATTGTTTTTTCACATGAATTTAATTACAACCTACATACTTATATTCATCCAGATTTATTTGAAAGAATCAGAGTTTTATCATAATGGAACAGATAGAATTAAAAATAGAATGCATCAGCAATCTTATGTTTTATATTATTTTCATGAGTGTAAATGTCTTATTGTATTTCTGGTCTATAAGTTTTCCCTCTTATTTATTTTTTTTATTTATTTTACTTTCATCATTTACCGATACCATTAACAGGTATAACCAGACTTGAACATTAAAATTACAATTAGTTTTAATCAAGCGAAAGTCAAAAAATAAATGAAGAACTGTCTTTAGAGCAGAAATTGTAAAGAAAATTTCCAGCTAATTCTTATTTTAAATGCAAATTAATGAATTCTTAATATGGCACCAAAGTTAAAAAAATGACTTCAATGAAAAATTTTTAAATGAAGAAATACTATCAATGGCAGTTTCTTATCATCCCTCTACGTTACAACTCTAAGGTTGACTGATTCTGTCGTTAAAGTAGTGATAGCATTATTAAATTTAGGTAAATTATACATTTTTGCATTCTTATTCATACCCAGGAAAATTAAGTCCCTTTATATGAAACACAAGAAGATAAAAACCATTTTCATGAATGAAAATATTTTTGTTCTAAATTTATAATTAAATTTAACAATAAGTTAGTGAATCGTGATTTTGTCAATATAATCGGCAAAAACTTCTGAATATAAATATACATATTATTTCTTGCTTTTTTACTTTATTGGCAACATTTTTGATTATTTTTTTAACTTCTACGAAAACTATTTCAAATAACAATGAAAGCATTGAATATTTTTCGTATTTTATTTTCTTTGATATCGAAAGTTTTTATTTATTTTGCTATTTTTTGAAATATTTGTGAATTCCCTTCATTGCATATCTAACAAGGTGAGGGCACGACTAAGAAAATTCATTTGGGGACGATACTTTGTATAACAGTAAGTACTGCTATAGGGCATTCAAACCCCAATGTAATTCCATCGAATGGTCAGTCAATTCCGAGAAAACAGCGTTCGAAATTCATACTAAGCTTATATACAAGTTATTTTCTCCCTGATGCAATATCGCCGTGGCTTGATAGTCAGTGTATCGGAGTACCATCCCATGGACCGGTTTTCTATTCCCGCGAGCGCGAACTTCGTATTTATTATTTTTTTCCAATTTATTTTATTATTTATTTTCAGAATGAAATAATTTTATTTTTAAAAAGATTCATTGATTTTTAAATGATATTCTATATAATTATAGTAACTGTTTCACTTTTTTAAAAACAACTAATTTATGATTTAACTACAATTACTTCTGTCATTAAAATCTAATTAATTGTATTTTTAAAATTATTCCGTATACCTAAATGGCCATAAAATTTTACTTCCGTTTTAACAAAACGATTTTGTTCAAGAGAAAGGCAGCTGTTTTTAAAGAGCAGGTGTTATATTCTTTTAAGAACAAAAAATTCTTTTAGAAACAAAAATGTTCCAATAAAAGGAGAATTCATTAGGATAACTGGGATTTTGATTTACAATCTAACTTTGTTAGTTTATTTCTGGATTTTTAAGAGAGTTTGTAGTGTTTTGATAGATATTATTTTACATATATAAATCACATATAATATAAATAGTTTGAATATTTTATAGTGAAGATGTCTGCAAATAAAGATATTGTTTTTTATGATAATTATCACTCAGGTTCTTGAATGTAATAAAAAAAATTTGTATGACAAAGCTAACTTTTTACTTATATTTATTTAACTTTATTTATTATAATTTAATTTATTTTTACTTTTTAATTATATTTATTTAACTTTATTTATTATTATTTAATTTATTTTCACTTTTCATTCATAAGTATTATTATCAAAATTATTAGTTGTTTTGTGTTTTAAAAAAGTAAAATAGTTACTATAATTATATAGAATATCATTTAAAAATCAATGAATCTTTTTTTAAAAAAAATAAAGTTATTTCATTCTGAAAATAAATAATAAAATAAATTGGAAAAAAAAAATAAAAACGAATTTGACACTCGCGGGAATAGAACACCGGTCCATAGGATAGTACTCCGATACGCTGACGATCAAGCCACGGCGTCGGTGTATTAGAGAGAAAATAACTTGTATACAAGCTTAGTATGAATTTCAAAAGCTGTTTTCTCGGAATTGACTGGCAATTCGACGGAATTACATTGGGGTTGAAATACCCTATAGCACTACTACTGTTACACAAAGTCTCGTACCCAAATGAGTTTCCATAGTCGGGCCCTCTAATTGTAAGTGAATCTTCAAAGGTCTTACCCAACCCATAAGAAATCGTCAGATTGTATATTGCACCTGCCGCAAATTTATATTAAAAATTGAATACATAAATTTTAGCAAATATTTATAAGTTTTTAATGAGAACAAATATAAGTCCTAACCTGAGAAAAATAGCTAACAGTAGGTATGTTTAATTAGTAAAAGCAAAATGGAAGCTACAACTACTATAAAATTAGTATTGAAAAGCACATTTTGACTCTCAAAAAGCATCACAATCAGTATAAGCAGATGTTTAACACTATTTGCATTATACCCGATATCCTCAGAAAGATAAACCTCTTTTTAAGATATAATGTCATCCTTTATTTTCAACAGGGTTTAGTCACTAATTTATACAGAAATTCTAAAGATGAAATTTTATTCTATTCGCAATATATTTTTTTGCTTAAATTTTGGGAAACGAATATTTGCTAGTTGGAAGAAATAAAGTTAATAGAATGAAATTATTTTAAAAAGGATCATTACAGTAGAACCTGTTTTTGTGCGGTCTTTTTTTGCGATTTTCTTTTGTGCAATTTTTTTTATGTGATCCTTTTCTATGCGGTATATGAATTTCAATAACTTTGGTGCCACTGTAAAGCTTTCTATCAAAGTGCCAGTGGCGCCAAAATACGTACAAGGCGTAAGTCATGTCTTATGCCCCCTAGAGACCCAAGGTTGAAGGGATGTCCATTATGCCACTGCAATGTACATATATACACTTCATGACACTCTCTTCATTTGTTACAAACAGTCACCCGACAATGCACGTTCAGACGCTTTCTCTCAACGCGCCAACAGCCCGCGCTTGATTGAAGACGAAACTTTAAATGACTGTGGCATTATGAATAATTTGATACATTATGTAGATGGACAAGAAGAACCAGATTTTTTCAGAGAGGATAAAATATATGCAAGGATACAGCTTTCCAACAAATTGGGAAAGCATTTTCTTGCTAGATATCAATTCCGAAAGTATTAAATTCAAAAGATCTTCGATCACGCATATCTGGTTATCGTGACATTCACAAGCAACTGATCAACTGAACTTCGTCGTAAAAACTTATTTCTTACTTTATGGTGTCAAAAAATTAATCAAATGAAATTGTATCTTCAAGTGACGAAATCGATTTTGAACTCATTCATCACAAGAAGATGAGCGCTTTGGATTATGATGCGCAGCAGTCAATTATTTATGTGCATTTCGAAAACTTCTCCATGTACACAATGCGAAACTTAATGTTTTAAAAATGTTTTCATGTGTAATTCTTAATTATTTATTTTTTCATTGAAGTATTTTCTCATAAATTTAGTGAATGATTGGCATATTTTCTAAGGGCAACTTTTTTATGCGGTCCCTCTCCACCACATAAAAAAATTATGCAGTATTTTGACGAATTTGTTTGTTATAAGTAAACATTTATGAAATTTTTGAATATTTTTTGTGTGGTTATTTTTATGCGGTCTCTATCTACCGCACAAAAACAGGTTCAACTGTATGTATGTAATTGAATGTGTGTGTCTGTGTGTGTGTGAGTGAGTGCGTGTGTGTGTTGCTAAAAACTGCAACACCTTGAAGAATCTTAAGATGGTGTTAAATAAATTAAACACACAAGAAATAAGCAGCAATTTTTAGATATACAAAGAAATTTCTAGGTTTACCGTCAATAAAAAAATGCTATGAGAATGTGCGTATCATTACACAACTCATGTAAAAATTTTGATTAAAATTAGCCTGGTTAAAATGTTTCATTTTAATTGAAGAATGAGTATGAAAAGATCACATAGCTTCATTTTTATAAATCTGTGATTTTGAAGTATTTTGACTTCAAAAGTTTACTTAAGGTGTGTTTGAACGAAAATATTGGCTTTTCAAATATTTCTTGAAAATGCAATGCAACAAACTCTAGCTGGAACTAAATTTTAAGAAAAAGTTATAGCTTGAAAAATAAGTATCTTGATATTGATGATAATATAGCAAAATCTTTTTGGAGACTTAATATTTTCGTTGATATTTTAATTTAAATTTTAAATTAAACGTGATAAATGAAATTATAAAATCAAATATATAATTTCACACGCTTTAAATATAATCAAAGTAAAACTTAGAAAAATTCGTGAAAAAAAAATAATTCTTAGGATTTTTGTTATTTTTGGCAGAGATTTAATAAAATAGAATGTAACCTTAGCGGAGTTTTAAATCACTAATTTTTAGAACATAATATAATTAAATATATATATGTATTTGCGCGAGTGTGGGATGCACAAAAACTTGAATTTGTAAATGTAAAAGATATTATTATTATTTGTTAACGATTGATTCAAATGTAAGCACTTGTAAAAATTAATATTTTTGTTCTGGATACAAATCTTATTAAGTTTTGGTACTAATCATTTAGATATTTACTGAAAAATGTGTATTTTATACTCAAATGCATACAAATTACTTGACACAGCTTCCTACGCTTTTTGTTGTTATTGTTGTTGCACACCTCCAATGGTCAGCAGTGCTAGACAAGGTCCATGACATCGTACACTTTCAGAAAGTCCAACACCAGCAAGGGATCGTCTTCTAAATCCTGCTTGGTGAGCCCTAGGCATTCAAGGATGTGAGCAGGTGAGGCCATTGGTAACCTTAGCTTGTCGTCCTGGAGGAGCTTGAGTACTCTGACAACCCTGGGGAGTTATGCCGGCAATAGTTTAACTACCGGTAGGGTCTCCCATGCTGTACAGGTCCTCTTAGGGTAGGAGTCAGACTAAATGGGATACCACCTAGAGCTAAGTCGGTCCTCTACATACCTTTAGGAGCTCTAGTCCTGTGACTAACAGAGGCTGCAACTTTTGCCCATCCATGAACAGTACACCTATCGCTAATGCTGCTCCGGTCGTCGCGCAGTCAAAAAAGGACCGCGTTTCGGGTTTAGGAAGAGGGCCAGGTTCAATAAATAATCTACGGTCTCCGAATTCTTTAAAGATCATACAATTCAACATTAATAGAATTTCAACAAGTGCAACAAGAATTAAACTTGACCATCCATCCTACGCTTTTTAACAAAACTTACTAAATAAATTGCGTGGCTATTTTAAGCGCACGTTCAAATTAACCTTTTTATGATAAATAACCTAGACATTTCCAGAAACTATTTAAATTTGTTGTAAAACTTTTCCTTCGTATTTATAATTCCACCGGAAATGATAAAATTAAGAACAAACTAGGCTTTGCTTTCTCATTAAATAGAAATATATGAACTAGCAAAACATATGATTTGGATATCATTAATATTGATCATTCTTAAGCAACGTAATACATATTCATATTTTCTTAATTGCCCAATTCATAATTAGTAAAAATAACTTATTTTGCTATAATTTCAATTTCTTGAACTTTATTAAAGTAGAGTTTATATAAAAATATTTTGAATAAAAATACATGGTTTGAGGATATTGCATTGAAGTATATTTAAAACATAGAATAATACTGAGTGAAATCTTTCAAAACCTCGATTTAAATCTCAGGGGAATTTAATAACATCGCTATTGCAAAATCATTAGTTATTTTTTAAATCTTCTGAATAACAAAATTGTATAATTCTTCCCCTATTTAAATGGTATCAGAAACTTAAAATTACTTATATTTGTCTCTTACATGAATATTTCTTTTGAAATAGTTTAAATCCGTAATTTTTAATGTTGATCAAGTGAATAGTATGAGTTGTTTCCTAAGAAGATATTGAGTTACATGCCAGGCGTATTTAGTAAAAGTAAGATTTGTGAAACAAGCAGTGTTTTCTAATTTCCCATTTCTGTGCAATATATTTCATTCGGTGTGTGTATTTAGTTTACTCAGAATAATTCCTTATATGTGTTGAAAAGAATGCATTTCGGGAGAGATACAAGAATCAGACAGCTCTGTGCAAATTTAGTTTCTGCATTATTTTGTGAGAATGGTGTGTAATTGTTTTCCTCTTACGCAGTGAAAGTAAAATGTATATTCTACTATTATCATTCTGAAAAGATATTGGAAAGGGATTAGAACCCAATATATTGTCGAGATTCTTAAATGAAAATACTAAGATTTTCAGAAATAAAAATAGGCTTATGTACATTCCTTACACAGTTTCCAAAATTAATTAAAATTGGAATTTATATTTAAGTATTTAGAGAAGGCTTATTATTAAAAGTTGCAAATATAAACTAATTACTTCTAGCTCTGTTTCCATGCAAACGTGTTTATAGCTATGTAAACAAAAATGTCTATCATAGCATAGCAAATAGTATCAATATTACATGCAAATAATGTTATTCTTACAATTAAATCCCAATTTTCTTTTTTTTTAATACTTACAGCAAATTTATTTACAGACATATTAAAACAAAAGTGTATTAAGGAATTATAACTTACAAAAGTACAGCATATTGAATTGAAATTTCGCAACACATTTTCTATAGTTGTGGTTTTAGTGTTGCTTTACTTTACTTACACAATTGCCTTGAAAAATAAAAGGGTTAAAATTAATTATTATAAAAAGGAGAAGAGATGGGATAGTTTCAGTTTATTTGTAAAAATATTTGCAAGATTTATGTTGAAACTGAATGTTTGGAGGTAGACGAAACATTAATAAACATATAACTAAAATAATTTGTATACTGAAAAAGGGACTTTTTTCAAAAATTGGTAAAATATCTTTATGTAATTGTTCATTGATTTACTTTAAGAAAGAACTAACCATATTCTAATAACACAAACAATTAAATAGTAGTTTCTTTTTTCTAATTAGACATTTAAGAAATCCGTTTAACTACTATATACTACAACCATAAATCTGTGTTTGTGTAATTCAGAGAGAAAATTACGAAAATTTATTACTCCTTAACTAAGAAGTCCACGTCTGTGTCTATTATATTGATAACTTATCTGAGTTTAGGATTAGCAGAAGAATTGAATTAAAGCAATGACATTTTCCTTTTTTTCTTCAATTTTACTAAGCAAAAGAATGTGGATTCATTACATAATAATTAAGAAACAAAGACAGTAAAATGTTTCAATAAAAAAACTTACCTGTTAACATGTTATTTAGCTCCTTTCCAGACTATCATTGCAAATGATAATGAGATTTTACATACAATATGGCTACAGCAAATCCCCAGGATACCTTTATACATAGTATAATGATTGACAGGCATTAAGAGGAAGAATGTTTGATGAAGATAGCCAAGAATTTGGCAATGAAAAGAGAGTTTAATCACTATCAAGCCTTTCAAGTAGTAATACGACTGTATTAAATATATGAGGCGTTTTTTCAAGTAAAAAGGGAACAACTGATCATGAATAAATTGTTGAAACGGTGAAAAAATACCAAAACAACATGCAACAAACACAATGATAACCAAATGACAGGTGTCTCGGTTTACTTAATCAGATAACTTCATAAAAAGGTTACTTATTTATCCTCCGTCTCAAATAATGCATTATCTTGATTGCAGCTCCACCCGGCCTGTTTGCAATTTTATAATCAACCCCAAAACTGGACACTCATCAGTGGAGTTACGGCCTCTTTAACAATGAGATCCCTTCCAATCTAACTAAAGATTCTCAACACCACTTGATATGAAGAGAGACGTTTTCTTCCCTATAACATGAAGGGAAAACAAATTTTGGGATAGTTCTTGCGTGCATGTGTGTGGTAGCATTATGATGAACGAACAGATGAAGCCAAACATTTTCGACAAAACCCTCTTATCGGAGATCGTTACTGTATGGAATTTGTGATCCCGCCCTTTTGTTTCAAATTGCCATTGGTCCATGCTTCATGTTCATTGATTGCAAGGAACAGCCGTGTTGTTCAGAGTTCTAGAAAATGAAAATATTCAAAGAAGGTTGACTACAATATGTCTTTTCTTTGATTTAAATTCCATTAAAGGAATGCTTTTAGGGAAAAAACCAGATTGAAAGATTTTATTTTCCGGAGTGCATCAAACTACTGACTCAATGTTTAATGAAGTAGATGAAACCTTACCTTAAGAACCGATGGGTAATCTGATGTTAAGAACAAAAAGGCAAATCGCACTACTGCCGTTAAGAGATGTCATATCCAGGACTAAAGAACTTTGGTTTGTTATTTTATCTCACTACCAGGATATGGTTTGTACCAGTGTCATTTTGATAATAAAACCTTCTTCTGCTTCGGTCCGTAAATAATGCACCCGACTATAACTTCTTTGATATTATAATTACTTTACTCTTAAGGTATCCGACTACGTTCGGAACCGTAATTTTGTAAAAGCATATAAATGGGTAATAGTTAGATCTTAGATTAGAAAATGTATATAAAAATGTTTTAAGAATAGTATGACAAAAAATTATTTCAGTACAATATTTTGACAAAAAAGGAACATTGAATGACCCATTTTCAATATAGTCTCTTTTTGTGAAACATGCTTCTATTATAATAATTTTTTGCCTGTATATAACTCAGACCTCTATACAGAGGCTCAAATAGTATTTTTGAAATATATAACTTAGAAGTGGGTTTATCCATGCTTTACAACAACAGAGGGGAGAAATTTTAAGAAAAAAATAGCCGATAATTATTTCAAATGATTGTAACTCTAAAAATAATGTGAATGTTTCAAAAATCATAGTTGGGCCTTTGTACAGAGGTCTGAGCTATATACAGCAAAATATTATTATAATCGAAGCATTTTTCACAAAAGGAGAGCGTTTTGAAAAAACGGTTATTCGAAGTTAATTTTTTGCCGAAATATTGTATTTAAATAAATTTTTTTGTCAAAATGTCCTTAAAAGAAATGTATACATGTGTTCTAATCAAAGTGACACTAAATATCATGAAAACTATCCATTTATGCGCTTTTTTAAAATCACGGTTCCAAACGTAGTCGGATAGCTTAAAGTATTATATTCTACCCATTTGACTTAAAGTATAACCAGAAAAATTGCTTAAATTTAGTCGCTTGTTGTGATCCTCTCTCAATGTTGTATCTGTGCAATCATCAAATAAGGATTCGTGTAACGTCAAATGAATATCTATAACATATGACAATAGAAAGAGAAACATGTCACATAATCATTTTTAACAGTTGTTTATTTCAAATAACAAGTAACAGGTACTAATTTTCATTCAAGATGTTCTAGAATGTATTTAGCATTTATATTCTAATAGAACTACATTTCATCTTAAAAACTAGAAATCGAAGAACGCAATAGAAAGAAATATGGACAACAACAATTATTTGTAATAAATTTATGTAAATTTAAGCTATATATACTGCATTTATTGAGCATATATGTTAGTCAGTTTGTTTTTCCTAAGAAATAAATTATTAGTACTTAAAGTTTATTTTTAAGCCTGTGTTTCTTAGAGAAGATTAAAATAATAACATTACGTATCTCGAATAAAAAAGTATATAGTTTTCTAAATATTCTTCGAAACACATGTCATAATCACAGTTAAAACTATTTGTTCATTGTGTATATAGTACATAGATATATATAGAGATAGATTAAGAATCTGCAAAATATATATTTTTGAAATAAGAATTATTATAAATTGTGCTAAACATATTTAACTGTAATAATTTTAACAATAAAATAACTCAAGTCTATTATTTTGAACCATATTAGTTAACATAAAATGTGAAAATAAACCTAAGAAAACATTATATTAAATGAAGATAACTTGAATTTCCTAATCAGATAGTTTATGTGTGTTTAAAAAATTTAATAATAAATATATTCTATTACAGTGTTTGAGTATATAGTAAGTTAATTAGAAATGTCGTTATTATATTTTTAAGTTGAATCACCAGTCAAAACTCTTTTTTTCCTTTTGTCTCCCTCACAAAAATTTATAATACTGTTTTTTACATACTAGATAACATTATAAATAATTTGAAATAACCCTATGATAACAAAATAATTAAATTATCTTAGAGTTTTTTTTTTAAATTGAGACAAGGATACTCTCTTTCAAAATTGCTCTGATATGAATATATAATAGTGTTAATTAATACTAAATTTGTAACAGACAACCCCTGAAATATATACATCTTTTTACATTCTTACATTCCTTGATACTATAATCGTTAAATAACTTTCCTTTTTATGAAATCGATAGCCATTAACTAGTTTCACTTAACTTAACGACTTAGTGAAAACGTTCTTAAGTAATATTTTCCGGTGATTGAGAAGCTTATTAGCGAAAATGATTATCTTGTGGAATTCGGGTAACTTGTGAGATTTTTTAAGTCATAGAATGTATTGCAAAACACACACAACTTTTATTTAAATATAAATATTTGTAGCAAGCCGCAAATATTTGCAGAAGGGGACATTTTGAAATAAAAAATCACACACGTATAAATAAATATATATATCACTATGCTTCTTCTGCATTAATTTCTGGACAAAAACCATCAACACATATTTCCTGTACAGTCCTTTTCGATAGAAAATATCTCATTATTTTTCTCACTTTTTCAATGCTTCGTGCATTTTACTACAAAATGTTACAGAAGATAAGACTTTCTATCAATCTCATTAAGGTATCCAACTACGTTCGGAACCGTGATTTTGCAAAAGCTCATAAATGGATAATATTTATGATATGATATTTAGTGTCACTGATAGATTAGAAAATGTATATAAAATAGTTTTAAGAATAGTATTGCAATAAAAAATCATTTAAGTACGATATTTTTACATAAAATGAACATAGAATGACCCATTTTCAAAATATTCTCTTTTTGTGAAAAATTCTTCTATTATAGTAATATTTCTCCTGTATATAGCTCAGACCTCTGTACAGAGGCTCAACCAGAATTTTTGAAATATATGACTTAGAAGTGGGTTTATCCATGTCTTACGACAAAAGAGGAGAATTTTAAGAAAAAAACATTTTTATAACATTTAATATTAATTGATCAGTGCACAGAAAAATATTTGTATTAAATTAAAAGAAAATATTTCTGATTCAGTATTCAATAAAAGCAAGATTATAACTGGATGGAATTATTTTTATCAGCCACCATTTGCAGAGACAGCGACTAACTTATTTTGTTTATTTTAGTTTTCATATAATTCTGTATGTATATACATTGTGCTATTAGAAAATTTGTTTGATCTTCAAATTCCTAATAATGTAATTATAGCAATTTCAGTGTAAAAAATAGCATAATATAACAAATTTATCAGAAGTATATATCATACATTTTTTTTCTTTTTTATAAATCTTGCAAATCTATTTACAGATAAATTCTAGTAAAAATTCGTTGAAATTCTAAGGGAAATCAAATGAAAATAAAATATATTATCTTTTTGGCCTAATTTTATATCCCATGCAAACGAGTCAAGCATAATTCTAGTTTTGTTAGGATACAATAATAAGTTCAATAACGATAACATTGGCAAATTTGAGAACATTAAAATCAGTTATTATAAATTTATTACATAATCCATTGCATAAAAAACGAATGAACACTGCCTATAAAATAAAAATAAAAATATTAGAATTTGAATTTAAGTTAATTTTTGGTGAGCT
This sequence comes from Trichonephila inaurata madagascariensis, assembly GCA_019973955.1. Classification (NCBI taxonomy): domain Eukaryota; kingdom Metazoa; phylum Arthropoda; class Arachnida; order Araneae; family Nephilidae; genus Trichonephila; species Trichonephila inaurata. The sequence continues at coordinate 17,006 of BMAV01013421.1, read as the reverse complement.
TGATAAACTCTACTGTAGTGCCAAAATATTGGATTACAAAAATTTACACAAGATCACTTAAATAATTTGTGCATGGATTCGCAACGTTTAAAAGAAAATGCTTAACTATTGAGGACCATAACTCCAAAATAGGAAATTACTTATTCCGAAAACAAAATATTGTAATGGTATTCAATTCTGAAACAAACAAAATAAATCTTTGGAGTTATTTTGCTCAATATTGCTCGTTTGTAAGTTGACTGCTTATCCTTGATAATTTAAACATATTAAGCATACATTGTAAAAGGCAACAGAATGTTAATATGCACAGTAATCCTGAGCATTAATGGAGAATTTACTTCAGTGCAAATATATGTAAAATATGTTAAATGTTTAGTTAAAGGGAAAATGGAATTATATAATTATGCATCGTGTATATACATATATTAATCACTGGTTCTTTATCAGAGCTTACTCTTACAGATTTCAAGAGCAATCATCATTAATTAATGCTAAGATAGTGTATAATTTTTTAATCCGTTCAGGACCATGATCACACATATGTGACCACGAGTTTCTCCCTTCAGAGCCCACGGTAACATATATGTGATTGAGCTTTCCCTTCTCTGAAGCCCTTGATTACACTGCGTGACGGGTTTTCATCGCGATTTTCATTAATATCCTCTTGGGGCTCTTTGGGGAGAATGGCAATTCTTTCCAACCAACTCCAGAAGAAGAATTTGAGAAAATACAAATTTGGAATCTTATAAATAGTAGAAGTTTAGCGTTCTGGGGGGCTATGTGGTTGCTATATTGGGTCTTTTTTTATGATTAAACCAATTAAGTTAAAATTAAAGGGGAAATTACTAGTTCAAATTAACCTACCCGTACCTGTGTATTCAAATAAAGGGGGATACCTTTTCACAAAATTAAAGCCCCGTCAGTAAGAAAAGAGAGAGCTGTTACCGGGGATTTATCTGTAAGCGTCTTCAATTAAGAAAAAAAGGGAAACTATTTTTTAAAGGGAGTTTAACAGTAAACTGAAAAGTTGATATAGTGGTAAAATTTCCGTTATTTGGTAATAAAATTGGTTTTCTCCCCAGACCGTTTTCCATAATTTTATTATCTTTGGCATAGTATTAAGTTAAGATCAATAAAAATTTTTATAAGATATGTCGGTTCTTCGTTATTTCCTACAGATACGGGTCCGTAGATAACGTAGAAATGGGGCAACAAGGACCATGCCTAAAACTGATGATCTGATTTTGGGAACTTTTTTATATAAATTTTGAAAGGCCAATTGGGGTTAAAGTTTTTTTTTTGAATAATGTTTTAAAAATTTTGAATTTAATATGGGCTTTCGACTCAGAGATTTTTAAAATTAGAAAGGGAAATTTATGGATGTAAGCAAGCACTTTAAGATTTTTCGAGAAAACCCGCTTTTAAAGGGTTTGGATTTTTTGGCTCGGGATTTCTCTTTATATTTTGATTAAGTTGGAAAAAGAAAGAACACTTATTAGTTTTTTTTTAGCATTGTACATTCATAATAATATTTTCGTTATTTATTTTATTTATGGTTCATTTTTTTCATCATCCGCGGGGGGGGGTGATTGGTTTCACTGGCCTTCAGCCCAAGGGCCCCGACCCGGCCCATGTTGGGGATTTTCATGATGCAGAAAATGAAAGGGAAACCCTTCGTATGATTATATGGGATGTAAAAGGTCCCAATGCTGTTTGGGTTGGGGTTTTCTGCAAAAATTTAAAACCTATACATGTTCGCATCGTCAGAGCTCCCCCTCTAGGGAGGAAACGGGGGGCAAATTACCTGCCGATTGGTATCCACCATGGGGCCGCACTAAAAAAAGAGATACCACTTTCGGTGAAATATTTGAATGAAAACCAACCCGGGAGCCCCGTAGAAATAAAAAAAAATTTCAATCATTAATTTTTTAAAATTCAAAAGACATTTAAAAACAGATTTTCAAAAAAACAAACGCATGACTCATTCTTATTTCAATAAAAACAAAATTTTCTTTTTTTGCTATCGCATTTAGTTCCCAAAAACCCTAGAACGGAAAACAAAAAACTAAAGCGGTGCTAAAAAACAAAAAAGATAAGGGGTAAAAATAAAAAAATTTACATTAGCTGTTATTTAAAAGATTTTTATCAGACAGAACAGCATTGTTTGATATTTGCCAGTTAATATTTTGTAAGTTTTGCGTTTATTTTATTTTAATCCTCATGGTGAAAAGAGCACTTTTTCTTTACTATAATGAAAACATTTTCTTTAAAATTCGCAATATTGTTTTTTTTTTTAAAAAATAGCGAAAATGTTTGAACTGTATATTCAGATATTATCAATTATATTAAAAAGTAAATTTGAGCGTATTTGATTGCATTTAATATTTGACATGATTTTTTAAATGAAATTAGGCTTAGCAAAGAAATTTGCCTGTCCCGTGCGTGCTCTTGTAAAGAGCAGGTCTGGAGAAAAGCTCCTTTTTCCTTTTGCCGGTTCGTAAGGGGTTAAATGAAAATAAACATGGACAGAAGTATATGAAATTTATTTTTTTAATCCGGAAAATGATCTGATAATGCAATAAAACTCTGCAACTTTTTTTTTATTTTTCTTTTAATAAGTGGTACAAATGCAATCTAACTTGCAAAATTTTATTCAAATCACTGACAAAAAACCTTGAGGTAACAACTAAAGTTTCAAATTATATTTTGCTTTATATAATCACGTTGTCTTACTTGATATAGTTCAGTTCCTTTGGGGAAAGCTGGAAAACATTGTCCCACATTTGTTCTCTGTTTCTTACTTGATTTGCATAAAATTTTCTAAATGTTTGAAATTTTAAGTACTGATTATTTATAATTAAGTTATGAGATTCAAAAAACGAAGAGTATTTTCAAAGTAGAATCTGTCAAATATTTATCGGTAAGCATGTCTGAGCCTGTGAGTATTATGAGTTGTATATGCTAACGTTAACAGGTCCGTGAGTCTACTTAAAGGTACTTCTCTTGTGACGGGTTCACGCGTTTTTTCATTAACTTGTCCTTTTGGGTTCATTGGGGACAGAACAAATGACAATTCTTTTCCAGCCAACCCGAGAAGTAAAACGTGAATGAAAGATGCAAATTAGGAAGCTTTTAAATAACAGAAATTTAGAGTAAGAGAGGTGGCATTTGAGGAGTGTTATGATAGTCCGTGTTGCAAATGTGAAGAGTATTCCAAAAAGTTAAGTGAAAGTCAAGAGAGGTTACCCGTGACAGAGAGTCTGTAGTCAAGGTGGATACTATTCTACGCCAGACAACAAACTTCAGCTAGGATCTGATGGTGCGTTTCGTTGGACATTAAGGTAGGGGTTACCATTTTTAAAATTGGGTCTGTGTTAATTGAAATTGAGCTTAGGGGGGATTTTTTTAATAGTGGTCCCGGGGTTTCGTCCTTTCGGTATTATACATTGGTTTTTTCCACCGTAGATTCCCCAATATCATTTTTATTACCTAATCTGTTATTGGTTTGTTAAGATTTTAATAAACCAATATTTAAGATTTTTGGCGGTTTTGGTTTCCCATTTATTCCTACACACCCTAGCTCACGCTGATAATTAGGAAAAAGGTCACCCAAGGGGTGACCTTTTTTTCAAGAAAAGTCCCAAATTTGTATGGTTGTTCCTTTTCGGTAAGTTAGATAGAAGGTATTAAGTGCTTACTTTTCTCCATCAGTAAACGCCGGAAATCATCCTGCAAAAAAAGCAGGCCCTTACCAGGGAACTCTCATTGATCTTCCCAAATTTATTTGGTTTAAAAAGTTCATTTTAAACCCCTTTTTCGCTGGCAGGGGGCCCCTTTTTTGGGTCTAGCCACACAAAAAAAAATTTTTCTCCAAGGGAGTGGTGGATATTTAGTCTTACCCACATGCTTTAAATTGAACCCAAAATTTCATAAAACCAAGGGTTAGAGGGGAAAATTACGATATTTTTTTTGCTTTTCTTTCCCCCCGGGGGGTAGTTAGAAATAGTTTTTCTCGGTGAAAATCTATAAATTGTATTTTGATTAAATAAAAAAAAATTTTTTTGATCTTAAAAAAATTTCACGGGGTTTAAATATACTTTTTTCTCATTCTGAATGATTTTTTTGGGAAAAAAATTGGGGTTTTGAAACCCTTTCCCAATCACTTTTTACTTATTTTTATCCTGAAGTAGGAAATGATGTATTTTTTTGAATAAAAAAGCTGCACCCTGGGTCTTGTTCCCCCCCTTTTTCATCGTCTTTTTCAGAATCAGTCGAAAATTCTAGCAGATTATTTGCTGAAACTTCTTCCTCTAAATAATCACCTGTTGTTGAAAGATTTCGGGGGTTTCAGGCCCCTAATAACCCCAAAACCTCTTTAAGCAAGCTTTTTCCTTTTCCAAAATTCCCAAAAGGGGGGAAAAACTAACACTTTTTAAAAAATTCTATTATTGTTTTTATTAGTTACACACAAAGAAGTAAATGTTGGGTTTTTTTAAAAAAATAGATATTTCATTTAATAGGGGTATCAAAAAAGAAGAAAAAAAAAAAAAAAAAAGAAGCTCAAATTATTTTTTCAAAAAAATTTCAAAACATTTTCAAACTTTTTAAAAAAAAACAACAATAAAAGCAAAATTTGGGAATGAGGGGCCTTTAAAAAAAAAAAACAAAGATAACCCCCCCGAAAAAAAACCCCAAATTTTTTGCTCCCAACCCCCCAGTGTGCTGTCGGTACTTATAAGTACCAGAAAGTTATTTAACTGTAAAATTAATTATATACACTGTCCAATTAAAATAAATAGTGAAATAGTTTCCTAAGGTCTTGCTTAACATATAAAAAAAATAAGACACCTTTTGACATTAACTACTTTTTCGAAACAAGAATAACAATCTTCGCAATCCGATTAAAATGTCAGCTGAAAACTCAACTTCTGATATAAAATTATTCACCTCCCCCCCCTAAACTACTCATCATAGAACCCGTATTGCTATATATCTTGAAAGAGTGGATTTAAAAGAATATTCCTGTTAAGTATCGTCAGAGTATTTGTAAAAATGATTATTCTATGTAATTTTAAAGTGAGTGGTACTTATAAGTATAGACGATAGATAAAGGATTAAATGGTCAGGACATCCGTGATGTCCTTGTATTGACCAGAACTATTACTTGAAAATTGGTTGCAAATGGCATGTACTCGTAGAGTTCGTTTAGAAATCTTCCACTGATTCCCCCTCTTATACAGTTTCGTTTGAAATGGCTCCGAGGCAGAGTGACATGAATAGCAAAAAGATACAGAATCGTGTATTCAGACAATTTACACTCATGTTTGTCCAATGGCAGTCGCTATGTACAAATGTGACACCAATTGGATTAAAGATCTATTCCGGCCCCACTCCAATTCGTGACAACAGGACATAATGGTTTAGCGCACCATCGCATATGATAACAAGTCACTTGGAGGTTGTATTCAACGCAATATAATATCCCATTTATATGTGAAAGATGTGGTGTCACTGGGGTTACTCACTTTTCTTCAAGAGAAGCCCGATGACTGTTATTCAGCAGAATAATGCTCAATTGAACACTGTATGCGTATATTGTGGCAGTCAACGATATGTTGTGCAAGATATTCAGATGAATCACTGGACAACATTCTTCCCTGTTATATTTCCAATCCAGCACATCTAAAACGTGGTTGGATACCGCGTATATGACGCAAAGAAATGATTAATTAAGGAATTTCAACAAATCCTAAGGCTGATGATCAATTCAAGCAAGATGTTAAAAAAGAATTCTGTAAGGTGGTTTTTTTCTTATGAAAGTAAGTGATTTGATCTAATTTCTAACCTGTTTCAGTGAAATGATGAAATATTATTGTCAAGAGTTTAAAAGTGTTCATTTAGCAAATATGGTGCATTATATTACAAGTAGAGTAATTAATACAACAATAATCATTGAATTACAAATTATTTATTCGAAATTACTTTACAAACTAATTAGATAATAAAGCTGGTATTTTTTTTAATAAAAAAGGATATTTATAGTAGAATTTAATTTTTTTTAATTATACATTAATGTAGTACTTCAGAAATATCCGGCTTTACTTGTAACACCTTTATTTCAGTCATTATTTCCCTTTTTAAAACTGCTTTTTTTTATGTCTAAAGAGGGCACGGTTGAATTCCCTAATGTGTTTGTTTACATTTTTAATTCAAGTTTTATCCAATTTCTGATTTTCAGGCATACAAAAGTAATATATCAATCGAAAGATAATAATATAAAGAATATAACTAAATAAAACTAAAAAATGATATTTAGGTCATTTTGTTTTGGTGCGTCACAGGCTGCCTGTCACGGGTGAGGAGAGGGGGGAGGTAATATGGAGTGGTAACATGCGAAAACAGAGCTCTACAAATGCTGACTTGTTCATTTCATCATTTCACTAAAACAGTTCGGGATTTCTTCAAATCACTTACTTACATCATAGAAATGACGTCAAAGAGATGTTATTTTATCATCTAGCGAGAATTGACCACCTCCTTTAGGGATTTGACGAAATCCCTAATTTCATCATTTTCCTGCGCCATATACACCCTGACAACGCTGATGTTTTAGAAGAAAAACTGAAGCAAGTAGTGTAAATGAATATATATAAAGAGTCATTCCTCAAGACACCATTAGTTATTTTTTACTCTGTACCTAGATCTGTTGTTTTGTCTGTAGCAATCCACAGTGATTTTACAACCTAATGATCCGATGTTGTCCTCATTCTATGTGGCAATTATTATCTAGGTTACTTTCAGGCTACTCCTTTGTGTTCCATTCTAAAAAAATGTCAGGTTGTGTATGTTCTTATTAATGTTAAGTAATACGTGTTTATGTATATTTTACAGGTTGTTTTACATTTCCAGCAATATTCCAGTATATTTTCAGGAAATCTTTTTAATCTGTTACACATTTCTCGTTCTAGTCTTGTGGTTACAGTAGCCTTGAGGTCATTGAAGCGAACTCGTGACCCGTGTTGTCGAGTCATACGTTCATGTCCTGGAGCCACTGAAGACACACCATAAACCGAAGCTAATGCGCATTAAATCCGTCTAGATAAAAAGTCCTCTCATTAATGCTGTGTGGAAGTTTGGTGAGAGGATTGCCAGTTCAAATGCCGCTATTTTCCCTTGACGGGTGCTCAGAACAACAAGGTCCGTCGCCAGTAGCTCATGCACAGCTTCAAAGTACGACGTTAAACAAAACCAAATCAAAATCAGTCTAAACTGATCATTATCGTAGTTGTTAACTTTAAATATTAAATTCTCATGATAAAAATAGAAACATGAAATCTATTACAATATGCATTTTAAATTTATATCATCACAGTAAAATTTTTCTGTCTTCTTTTTCTCTTACTTTAAGTAAAAATTAGTTATTTGGTTTCTTCTATGAACAGTTACTTTCTAAACATTTAGTTCTCGTATTTTGATTGAAACAGTTTGAATGAATTGCTTCCTGAAAATGTGCCCGATGAATTTTGCAAAAGCGAGCCTATACAATGTCTGGAAATAGATCGACTTTAACTTCCGTTCTTCTGCGTAATTTATTTCATGTCGGTGAATCTAATTAACTCTGTCTAAATCCTTGAACTTCCAAAAGAATGTATTTTGGCGAGGGTACAAGAGTCAGACAGTTTTGTAATTTTAGTTTCTTAATTACGTTGTGCTAGTGATAGGTAATTATTTTCCTTTTATTTAATGGAAGTTGGAAACTGTGTTATTCCTTCTAAAAGGGGCTTGGATGAGAGTTAGAACCAAAATATTATTATTATCTGTACATAAAAGGACTGGTTTAAATTTTATATAATAAATTATGTTCCTTAAAATTCTTTGAAGAATAATACTTTCGAAATTTTTCAAGTATAAAGGATATATATATAGTTTCAATCGAAATTCTGAATCACATAATTACATGCGGATTTACCTTAAAATTAAAACTATGTTATTTTTAAATTAATACATGTTGAGCGAATATATGCACTTATAAACTTCTTGATTTGGCACCATTTGGCTTTAAAAATAAACGTATATATAAGTGAATTTAATGGATAAATATATATATAAATTCAATTTAATATTCATAAATTTATATTCATTTTGACCTTTTTCATTTAATAGTAATTACTGACCTAATTGTCATTTGATACATTTCTTATTTCAATTAGTTTTAATAAAAATTATGTGGGTAAAAATTAAGAAAAGAAGCCACATGAAAAAACCATTTTTATAATTTAATATAATGTAAAATACCTATATTGAAGCTTAGAATAATAATTTTTCTAAGCAAAAATGTAAAAGTAACTTTTATCTTTACAATTACCATAGATCTCAAAGATATGAGTCATCTGCATTTTTATGCAAAAAATGTCAATCCATTAAATATGTACATGATTTAAAATCATTCTGTTAATAATGTGTCAAACTTAGGATGAAAATTAAACCGTTTGGGATGCAATGCAATTCTAAGGATAAATTTTTACAAATCTTGAGTACTTAATTCCGAAATACATATGTATACAATTATTCTTAAAATACCTTTTTTTAACTACAATTTGCACAAGCGAAAATTTTGTAAAGTAGAAAAGGGAATTTATTCTAAGAAATCTGAGTGTATTGGTAATATATTAAATTAGTACGTCATATTATGAGGCGTAGCATATCCATTATCCTTTTTTTTTCGTACCAAAATTAAGTTTGATCATCAAATATATGCTTTAAGTGGCTAGGTGGTGTAGTTGGTTAGACGACGGCAAGTACTTGCAAGTTTGCAGGTTCGACCCCGGCTCAAGTCGGGGGTTTTCATCATAAAAGAAATCCAGGACAGCATCCATGTCGTGTAATTAAGCGGAGTGTTAAAGATGCCAAGAATATATGTTTGGCTTGGGTGCTCCCAATAAAATTCGATTTCGATCCACAAAGCTAATGAACCTTCCTCTGGGGTTGAATCTGATGGTTAAAATTATATCGTGATTGGTATCCACCTATATATGGTGCCCCACTAAACTAGCTTCTGGAGAATGTACGAGATCTGCAAAGGTAAATACCAATCCGGTGCCCCGTTTGAAAATAAAAACGTACACTACCAGAATTTTGTGCGTCACCATTTTTACTGTGAATTTTCATATTAGTATTTAAACAAACAATATTGTGTGATATGTATAAGTTTGTGTTAAAAAGACAGGATTTCACCATAGCGCTTAAATAAAGCAATGTGACCTCGCATTCCACTTATTTTAGAATATATCCCAAACATACTTAAGAATTAAACATATTCACACACATAAGGACACATAATATTTGTACTAGGACTTTTTAATTGTACTAAATAAACTTATTAAATATTTAAAAAAAAAATCAATTACTGATATCTGACTTACAATTTTTGGAGATGCGGCTGCCCTTTCTTTAAATTCGCATATTTTCAATTTTAGAAGCTTCAATTATTTTGTTGTACACATCTGCTTAAAACTATTTGATGTTTTGTTTAATTGGTATTAACATGAATGTACGTAATTCACATGCTTCACCTTTAAGTTAATTCTTTTAAAAAATGTGATTTTTTTAATAATATACTTTTCTACAGTTTTCTTCTAATGAACAATATATCCCTTCAAATTTTCTTTAAAACTACCAATTTTTTCGAATAAAGTAAAGTTCATTTAAAATTAAATGCAAAAAATATCACACATACCAAGTATGTTTATGCAATACTATCACGTGAAAAAGATTTACTGCAAAATCCGGCGTATAACGCTCACTTTTAACACAACAATAACATCGAAATTTATGGGTGCGCATCATACCCCTGGTTACAGAAATGATAGTTTTAAGTATAAAATAAAAAAGAGTTGAATACAAAATAATTATATGTGTACGTATACCGAAGTATGTTCAATTAAAAGAAATGACAAACCTTATGAAGTATAAAAGGGCTGCGATTTTAGAAGTATTAATTTTTTTTTCTAATTCTTGGAATAATACCTCAAATAAGTGGCCGCGGTAGCCGAGTGGTATAGATATAGATATCGGATCATGGCTTGCCTTGTCACGAGTTTGAGCTCAGTACCAGTAAAGACCTTACGTGTAGGAGAGCGATGTACGTTAAATCTGTCGAGAGCTTAAACATTCCCCCTTTGATGTGGTGTGGTAGTTAGGAGAGGGGGTGCCAGATCAGGTTCCGTCCACATCACTTGAACATGGTTCAAAATTATGAGATCCCTCGTATAGCTGAACAGTGTGACCTTAATATTCAATCAATCAATACCTCGAATAAATTACTTCAAGGCAAAACAAAATTGCTCACGTACGTTTCAGGTTTTTCCTAAAAATAGGGGTGCGCTTTATATGGCGAATATGCCTAAAAATTTAAAATTTCAGCTTGAAAGTACAGGTGTACGTTATACGGCGGAGCTCGTTATACACTGGATTTCAGGATACATTCACTTGTGTTTAATTATTTTGTTTAAAGATGAATCTTTTATCTAAATTTCTGGACGCTCTCCCAGAATATTATAAACTCAATTATAGTTTCAATGTCTTCTAGTTCAATCTTACGTTTTCAAATTTACTGAAGAAAAAAAAAGTGTTCCTTTAAATTTCAATTACACATTAAGTAAAAAAAAGATTTTTAATGAAACATTTTCCCAAAAACCAAAATTGAACATGTTTTTTCTTTTTAAAACAATCTTTTTTTAAAAAACATTTCACTGAGTAAGAATTAATTTATAATGTTTTTTTTTTACCGTTAAATTTATAGAAACAAATTATAAATTGATTCCTCAAAAACATGAAGCATAGCACATCTGTTATATAATAATAAATGTAGCAATTTAGGGATTTTATAAGATATTGTGATTATTCAAACGAAGAGTAATAAGTAACTGAATTATATTTTATTTCATCAATAAAATAATTATGAAATGCCAATTTAAATAATTTATATATATGTACACTTACATTTAGTGTCTTACTGAAATATTTCTCTTTTTAAATGTAACTGTACCTTAATATAAGCAGCAGTAACCATATTTACATTATAGTCTAATAGGAATCTTTGAAGTTTATATACAAGTAATTTGTTAACACCACATTTTTCATAATTTTTTCTTCCATGAGTGAATTAATATAATCTTTATTTACATAAAAATGCTCAAGGTAATATTTCTTAGCATGATATGTTATTTCACATTTTGGATCTATGACACATAATTGCGGAGTTGCTGTATGAAAAAAGAAAACGTAGTTTGCAAAAACTCGGAGAGAAAAAAAAAAAGCTGCATCTTAAAAATAAAAATCATAGTAGCAGACTCCTTAACGATCGAAAGCACAGGGGTGAAATAAAACTTCAGTAACGCTTTGCCAGGCATGTGCGTGAAGTTGCTAAAAGTCATAAAGTGTTGATGTTATGCTCCCTTCGATACCATGCTGGTTAAAAGAGCCGAGAATATTTTTAGAAAAATGTGTGGCGAGGGACTGTTAAATAAACTGTGGTCCTAAAAAATCTAAGTTATGAAATTTGCATTAACCTCACAAGAATATAAAATTGATTTAGGAACTTTATCATTAATATATTTTCGAGAATAGATTTGAGATTTCATATACGTCAAAATTTGAAAACCTCCCACAGATTAATCAATACGATTGAGTGGTAAGTTGTAGTCACAGGTCTATAGACATTGCACATATAAATGGACATTAGTACGCCGAATTTCAATTCCCGAAATAATGCACATTTTTCTTAAATAAATAGGAATCCTACTATTAGTAATATTTATTCTTCGTAACCCTTTTGCGCTGCTTATTCTACGAGTTCCAAGGGCAGCGCAGATGCAGCAAAACTTTGAGCAACTCATGATTTCTGCAGGTATGCATTTTTTTCGACTACTTTGCAATGCAACACGTGCAGCTCCTTTTCCAATTCCTACTATTAGCTCACACTCTCCATATAGTTATTTATTTATTTATTTATCTTGGTGGAATTTTCAATCGTTGATAAGATACATTTTAAAACGCTCATTGAGCTGAAATTTTATATACATGATTATTTTGAATGACAATATAATAGTTTAATTATAATTAATAAAAATTAATTGATTAAAACTAATTATTTAAAAATTACAAATACAGTCACGTTGGCGACTTAGTGACCATTTTGGAGACTTTTGTCAAAACTTGAAAAGGTTTTTTTCTCACGTGTTAAAGTATTCAGTTGAACTGAAATTTATATACATGACTGTTTTGGATGACAATGTGATACTTTAATGATAAAGAATAAAAATTAATTGCCTCTTAATGTTGTGATTCTGTTCTATGTATATACATATTTATATTAATTGTAACTATTTAATAAAAAGTAGCCAAAATAAATTTTTTCTTTGTTGATCTAAGTAGGAAGTGACTTAATTTTTTTTATATTACTTGTTATGTTTTCATTTATTTTTTTATATTCATATATTTACGACGTAATTCTATATTTTAAAATGCAAACTATTTTATTAAAATTGTTCGTATATTTTAGCTTCAAAATATAAATTTAATATGTATATTTGAAATACGTAATAAAAAAATATACAATTTCTGAGCCTACTTTGATAAAATAACTACGCAGCGAAAGGGTTAAAAGAACAGCGTTTTACTGAAACTCCATTTCTCAATTTATGCACAAACATAATAGATATCTTTCTTTGAGCGATATAATCACAATAATCAATACATGTTTAACAAAAATGAAAAGCTGCTTGAAACAACAGAAATAATGTTAAAAATTTAGCTGCATTCAAAAAATTCCCTCAATAGGTATATGTCTCAGCAAGAGTTTTTTGATAAACCTTAAGTAATACTAAATTACCCTAAGTAAAAAATGTTCATAATCCAAACAAAATGTCCGTAAGGCTCAAAATATGGTAAAGATATTTCTCTTCGAGATGTCAATGTTGTTAACCTAAATTTTTCCTCTCTATTGTATCCAAGATGCACAACTATATAGTTCACTTTAAAATTCAGTTCATTTAAACTCTTAATTTGTCATCTTACATTGACATTATACCGTATTTTATAAACGACATCTTATCGTATTGATATAATCAATATAAAAATGAGCAAGTTTTTGCTGGATGGAAAAGAATCTATTTAACGACAGTTAAATAATTAATCCCTTAGCGGTCAATTAAAAGAAAAAGGCAATTCGGTCCCCAGTTCCACCGTTTTTCACATAGGCGCGAGAATGTGGTGTATTGGGGGAAAACAAAAGGCACAACTAAGCAAATTTATCTCCCAAATAAGTAAATCCTTCGTTTACACTGGCAAGGTAGTTGTATATCATTGTATAGCCTCTGGATTAGTTTTAATGAAAGTAACGTAAAAAAAATCGTTTTTCAAAAAGACGTATATATCCTTCTGGGGCATGTAAATCACAGGTGAAGCGAGATGGATATATACGCCTGAGGCAATTTAAGGGTTAATTACAAAATATAAAAATGTAAATAAATAAATAAAGTCAAACATCGCACAATTTCATCGTACAATTCCTCAAAAATGAACTCCAGATATTCCTTGTTTTAAAAGGAGGTATAATTAACGCATGTATGCAATGTTCACATTAAAATATATAAATAAATAAATTAGAATCTTTTTTACCTGATTCGACAAGAATACAATAAAAAATTCCTTGATAAATGATGACCATGAGATTCAATGTCTACAAATAAAAATATTTATTTCTATTAATCTGTTTTTATTGCGAAGCACTGTGCAGACAGTATATACACTGAAGTGCCACTGAATTAGTGATACCTACCTAGTAACGAGTTGGGCCTTCTCTGGCCTTGATAACGGCTGTCACACGGCGAGGTATAGATTCAAAAAGTTTCTGGAAACGTTCCACGGGAATGACTTGCTAAATATTGACTAAATCTGTCCATAATTCAGTAAGGTTCGTTGGTATTGTGTGATGGCCTTTTCCACCTTGTTCCAAAACATCCCAAAGATGCTCAATGGGATTTAAGTCTAGGATTCTAGGTGGCGAGTTTTTGACAGAAAAGTCGGAGGAATGTTTATCTAACCAGCCAGTAGCCACCCGTGATTTGTGTGAGGTCAGTCGTCTTGCTGGAAAACCTCCTTACTGTGCGGATAACACAACAGCATTAACGGATGGAGGTGACCTCCCAGAATCTCTACGTACTGAATTGCATTGAGGGATGTTGGTACAAGCACTGAAGATCCCAAACAGTGTCACGAAAACGCACCTGATTCCTTTATGCTTCTTTTCAGTTCAACCGGCGCATGCAAGATCCATGGCTTCATGACGCTGATGCTATATTTTTAGCCTCCCGTCGGCGTTAAGTAGTCAGAATCGAGACTCATCACTCCATGCTATTCGTTTCCAGTCATCTACAATCCAGTTTCTGTGCTCTCTTGGCGCGGACGGATGATGAACACTGATACCTTGTAGGCCAACGACCTTTAGAATCCAGTATGGGATCGAGCTTATGACCGTCCGTTTATGACTGTACGTCGGTTCACTTTCAACTGGGCGAATTCCCGCTAATTTTGGCTTGCTACATACGTACTAATCCATCTTTCACACACCACGTCAAAGCCTCGTTATTTGCTGTTGTTGCCGTTCCACTATCTATGTATTCTTGGTATACTCTCTAGATGTTGACCTTTAAAAACCCAGCTGTTCGACGATTTCGAAAAAAGATGGAAGATAACGCACCAAGGGTTTTTCCGTGATCGAAGTCGTCTAAATTAGGAAGTTTACCCATACTGGAAATTCCAACAACTAATTCAAAACAACCACAGTACGTGCTATAATTGCAGTTACCACAGAGCCCCTCACTTGCGCATAAAAAATGTGCAGCGCTACACAATTCACATAACTCTTGATATCCCTAATTCAGTGGCACCTCAGTGTTTATTAGATGAAAAAAGAACTCGATAGAAATAAGTTATTCATTGTTACGAAAATTATGTGTAGTTACATAACCATCAAAGAAGTCTTTTTTTTCCGTTATATTTTACAGAATGTATTAATTTTTAGTAAAATAACACTTTTTTACTATAAAAAAGGAATTAGTTCTTTTATTCTATTGACCCTAATAATTCTATGAACAATCGAATGCAACTATTTTTCCAAAAAAAAAAATAAATGCATATAAATAAAAGAAACTACTTCATTCTCAGTGACATTTAATCAAGAAATGTTTAAATATTTAATTCCAAACTAAGTAATATCCTATTCATAATGTTACGAAAGTTCTAATTTAAAAGAAGACATTTTTATTAGTACCTATGAAAAATCTGAAACCGATCCAGGGTAGTTGACTGTTCGAACATTGTAAATGCGTTGATTCAAATAAAGAAAGAATAAGTAAATTTGTTTGTATTAATATTATTTAAATTATTCTAAACATATTCTCTCTTCCCCTTTAACCGGATTTTTCCGGGGGGTGTTCTGTACCCCCACAAAATAAAATCCTCCAGGATTCTAAAAAAGAATGCACAGAACCACAATTTTCTATAGCTGCACATTTTAGGTCATTAAACCCTTTTCAGGCCATAAAACCCCTCTTTTCCCCCGAACGATTGGAATGTAATGACCTTGAAAAGTTTATCTGGGGGGCTCAGAACTGCCGGAGAAGAAGCATATGTATACAGTCTGCTTTGAATTTTTGGGAAAAATGATTAAAATATTATTTTTTATGTTTTTAAATCATTATCTCATTAATTTTTAAAAAAATTACTGGTATATAGTTTTATATACGGGTTTATAAAAAAATATAAAATTTGTGTTTTAAAATGAAAATTTTTAAATTTTTAGTTTAAATTAATGTTAGTCTCATCTGTATGCAAAAAATTTTAAATAATTTTATTTATATAATACAAAAATCTTGAAATTTATAAATATGTATTAATGATTTAATTTTATTTTCATAATTAAATACACTTTAAAAAGTTTGGGGTGTTCTAACCCCGGAGTGACGGTAGCAAAAACAGGCGCAGTGACCCCGGGGTTGTAAAATTTAATCACCAATTTTTATATTTTGTGCATTTTTTTTAATTTTTAGGGCTAGACTCATATTTATGGTTTATATAAGAAAAAATTGAGGTATTATTTAACAATATTTGGAATGTTATTCAAATAAGAATTGATTGTTTATTAACGCTTCGAAATTACGTGAGGAATAACGGTGCCTAATCACTTAATTTTGAACACCGGTCAAATAATAAGGACATCAACTGACAATCCAAATTTTAGCAAAGCACCAGCTTGAGAATTTTGAGCCTCGATAGATTTATATACAATATACATCAGTCCCTATATATATTGGATCTTTTGTGGCAACAGAATTCGAACTACACCAGCCACGATTTTTCGACCCTCTCCTCTAGGCTACCGAGTTCACACAAAGATGAAAAGCCATTATAATGCCAAAAATGTAACATTATTATTATGAAGTCTTAGCCATTTCACATGACTTAGCCAGTTTGTATGCGTGTATGTGTGTGTTAAGTTATACGAAACTTTTTGATTATTCAAATGCTTCTACCATTTTAATTTAAAATAATTTTATAAGAAAATATTTGGGAATAACATTAAGTTTTCTGCTTTGATTGTTCTCTAAAATTACAGGATTTTTTCCAATAAATTGGTATAAATTTCCTTCCATCATTTCTCAAATATTTATTCAGTATCAGTTGCTCAGAAATTCATTCATGTTTATGCTTTGTTTCATGTATATATATGTTCCCCATATATCCGTTATTTTATGTGTAAAATCATTATTTAAAGTTACAAATAAAGGGGTTAATTTCATTTGAAAAAAATTCGTCACGTAACATGTACTCTTCAATATTTTTCTTAACAACTTATTTAAAAATAAAAAGAACGTACTTTCTTTTTTCATTCTATAAAGGTTCCAATTTAAGTAAATTATTGCATGCTTCCCTTATAAATTTTT
>BMAV01013420.1:0-20253 GCA_019973955.1 Trichonephila inaurata madagascariensis | reverse complement strand
GAAATTTGGCAGGAATTGTAGTCGGGAAGAGATATGCAAAGGATTAAAATTTCGCCCCCATGAGAAAGGGAAAAAGCGCGCTGTATAAATAAAAAATGTGCGCAGCGGGGAGATTTTGGGGATGCTCGATTAAAGCGAGATGATTGCCGTGCCATAGGTTATTCAAACAAATCTGTCGACTTATGGCGGAAATGTGACTAGGATCCCGAGACGAAACCCGGGCGAATACAATTTGTGGATTTTGAGAGGGGCGATAGGGGCGGGGCCCTCCAGGTTTTGTCCCCGACAAAATGGAAAATGCCCCCCCTCTCCAAAACAAGCAACTATAATTAAACAAGATAAATTGTTCACGTGGATACTTACCTACACTGCTGGCCACCGTAAATGCAACACCCTGAAGGAAGTTGCAAAAACTAAATTTACAAATGCATTAGGAGGTGAATATGCAAATGAAGAATTTTTCAGCGCAGCAACATCACGCGGCCTTGGCCCCAAAACCCCATTTAAGGCTTGGAGATTTCGACAATTTCAAGTTGGGCAATTGTTTTTTTCTTGTTTTTTTAAAAAAATGATCGTTATGTCTCGTAGAAAACAAATCAGCTTTTGATCGACCCAGTTCGACAGAGGAAATAGGGCCCCCAATGGGGGATTTTTTTCGGGGAAATCGGTGTCGTGTTGACGAAAAAACAACTGTAATGCGGATATGTGACCGTTGGAGCAGGAGGGTACAACGGACCGACGTGGTCGATTGCATCCACCCCGTGCACCACTTCACGTGAGGACGGGCAAAAGGCGCATGGGGACGGATCACCAGTAAATCGCAAACCCTTAGCACAGAAAATTGAGTCTGTAACGTACCATTCATTTCCCGCGCGTACCATTCGACGCCGTTTACAGCAGAATGGTCATGGGAAACGTCCATTGCTTTCTCCCCTTGACGCAGAACCTGGGACTTCTCCGGGGTGGTTCAATGAAAGAAGGATGTGGGTGGCAGAATGGGAAAAAGTTGTCTTTTCTGACGAGTCACGCATCTGTCTGCCCCCAACGATGGTGGATTAGAGCGAACACCTGGGAAGGATCTGAACACTGCGTTACCGCCACACTGGTCCCCACCGGGGATGGTATGGGGCGTATTGGGTATCCCTTTCCCCCCTCAGTACGCATTGCCGATACTTTAAACAGCCAGCGCCACTCCGATTTGGGGCCAGTTTTCCTTCCTTACCTTGGGTTGGGCCCCAGCCATATTTCCAAGGATAAGAGCGACCACACGTGGCCCCATTTCCAAAAGGGTTTTTCGTCAATCACCAGATTGAATTGCTTCCCGGCCGGTTTTGCTCTCCGGATCATTCGCCGATAAAAAAATGGGCTCATGGTGCTCAACGTTTACCCCGATTCGCCCCCAGCTGCCACCCCAGATCAACTTTGGCAACGTTTGAAGCTGCTTGTTCTAGTGTACCCCAAACACCTTTAAAAAATCTTTTAACAATGCCAGGCTTTTGGGAGCGGTGACCCAACTGGCGGTTACCTCTACGTTTTGGGAGGAACCACACTTCCGAAGTCTATGAATTTAAATTTTTTGATACTGGTCAACATGTTATCTACAAAATAAATTTTGTTGTGCTATCTCCTTTTTTTTTCTTGGTGTTGCATTTACGGGGGCCCCAGTGTTAAAACTTAAATAATTTTGCGTACAAAAAAAAGGGAGCATAACAAAAAAATATATATATATATATATATATATATATATATATATATATATATATATATATATATATATATATATATATATATATATATATGTGTGTGTGTGTGTGTGTGTGTGTGTGTTTTTAAGTCTTAAAAGATACAAAAATTCGAAATTAATTAATTGCCTGTTATTATTTCAAACGAGTTAAATTTAAGGAATCGCTCATATTTCAGCAGGTCAATTTCTTAAAAATAAAGTCTACTGATGGTGGAGACGCTTATTTTAACTTATAGGAACGACACTCTCAATACTAAAATAAAATATCTCCCGTGGCCTTTATCTAACAAACACTACTCACTTCCTGTCCTTTGCCGGGACACCCTCGGATATCGTATGGGTGAAAGGAATTCATTGTGACCTCCCCAGCCTGGGATGGGGCAAAGTTACTGGTGAAAGATGTGTAAACATATCAAATTTCATAATTTAACATTTACTCCTGCTCGAACCCTTCAAGTTTCAATATAAATGAAAACTCTGACATTAAACATAGAGCACAAAATGAGGAAATAAAATACGTAAATGAAAATGAAATACCAAATTCCCACCCAATAACATTTCAGTTTGTTTTTTTTTGTAACAAAACATTTTTTAATTTCGATCCAAATGCCACCCCGGGCAGGGTTCCGGTTTGTCCGGCACTAGAACTGTCCCTGATAATAGGCATCATAAAAGCAGGTTGGTCGAACAGGCGTATCGGCCGCCACCTCGGTGGGAGCGATATGCAATGTTGTTCGGTGTTGAGAGGGGTGGTCAACCCAAATGACCTCGTGGGCCACTTCGGAAGAGCTTTACCATCCCGCGGGCCGCATAGAAAAATATATATTTTTATATTAGATTTTTTTGGATCCATTACAAACATTTGTTGGGGTGAAGATTTAAAACAGAATGATATGTTATTGTTTTCATTGTTTTTCATGTATACAAACATAGATAGTATAATACTAACAATGCAATGATCAAATAATGTTTAATTTATTTAATTAGTGAGATATCTGTTTCTCAACTCTTTCACTTAGTTTCTGCAAGTCGATCTCATTGCATGCGTATTTGCGTATGGTAATTGATGTTGCAGATTTTCGTGCGTTAAGTTTGAGCACGATTTTTGTTTGATAAATTTTAATTTAGAAAAGAGATTCGCAGTAACAGAAGCAACGTGATAAAATAATAACAGTTTTATGGGATTCATTTTTTACAAAAAAAAAAAACTCTTTAAACAAAAATATTGTACAAAGTAGTCGAATTTGAAAAGTTAGAAGATTCTCGCTGGCCGCAAAATTATTCAAGGTGGGTCACATGCGGCTCCGGACCGCGGGTTGGACACACACCCCTGCAATAGATAACGGAAGGGATAGTCTACCTTCGCCGAGGGTCAGGGCATCCCAAGAATACAAATGCGCGATGATCGCACAGTCATAAGAGCTGCCACGCTCTCAACAACAACGTCACAAGAATTGGTTCGACGTCATTTACAACCTTCCAGACATCCGGTTGTATCAGGTGAAACCATTCGAACACGACTCCCCGATGCAGGCACAAGGAGCTGACAAACATTAAGACGTCTACCAGTGATCCCACATCATAAGCAGGGTCGATTGGATTTTGCCAACCTTGGGCAAACTGGAGGCATGTGATCTACAGAGATGAATCCAGATTCAGTCCAAATGCCGATGACCTGTGCATACGCGTGTGGAGGTGACCAGTCCACCGATCCTAAGCGGTAATTTTTGTCGAGAAGGAAACGGCAATTAGACGGACTCTCAATCACCTCCAGCAGTCCTTCAACGCATTTTGACGGCACACAGTTGCGTGGACGAGACTATAATGCCAGTTGTAGTACCTGTGCAATCAAGTCACCCACGTGCCATTTATCAGCAAGACAATGCTCGTCCACATACTGTGCGACTCTCCAGTGGCATAACGGAGCAGCCTGATTGACCTTCTTTCCTACCCCAGATTTCAGCCCCCAAGCGATTCTACAAAGCGAGTACTTGGCGGCTGTCAGGTTTTGGAGCCCTGAACCCTGCCCCCGAAATGCGAAGGTTTCAGAGGTGTATATTACGCCACTGCGACTTCAGCAATGTTTTCAAGAATAAGGCATACTCCTGTGACCTACCAGATCACCAGATCTCTCGCCAATGAAGCATCGCCCGATGTTCTTCGAAGCAACTGCAATCATCCGGAATACCACAAATTCGCTGCCCTGTTGGAAAGATTATAGCGTGATCTTCCGTAGGAAACCATAGGTGGCATCATTGATTCAATGCCACGTCGTGTTTTGGCTTGCATAGCTGCCAGAGATGGATTCGCTACCTCTTGACTTGTAACCTTATTCATGCCATACCTTCTTAACAAAGCAATCTATTCTTCTAAATTTGTAATCATTTGTTTATCTTATCCACTACATACATGTTTCGTGATAGTAGCTCGTATCCTTATAGGTGCATATATTTTTTTGAGACAGAGTGTATATAGGGGTGAACGAGCTCGTGGCTGGCGTTGTCGTGACATGAGTTCGAGTCCTAGTGATACTGAAGGCCCACCTTTTAGAAGGGGTGATGCATGTTAAATTTGGCGAAGCTCAAAGTCCTCGCGTTTGGAGTGGAAGTTTGAAAAGGGGTGTGCCAGCTCAGAGGTATCGTTCTCGTCACTCTACGAGGTTCATCACCAATATCCCTAATGTTGCTTCAAAGTGCGACGTAAATTGAAATCATACAGACGGGTGTCCCTCGTAGTACACGGTGCTTGTAAAATACGGTTTCGATGTTACACGGTATAGAATTTTATGATACTGCAAACACGGATTCGATAGTACACGGTATGAAACTTGAATTTAATACCACACAATTTTATATAACATAAGTTACTTAAATTTAATTGATCCGTAAAAAATAATAACTGTAGCTGTAAAATTAGGAAAAAATTTTTTGAAAAGATTTTTTTCGTTTCTTGTCTAATAGGACTTATTCGACACCTGCTACGAATCATTCGCACGATCAAGGGTGTCTTCTATCACGAAAACTTGAGGATACTTGCCGGTTTGAGATACCAAAGTTCCCGTCCCCTTTTAAAAGTTCTTCTTTTCCCATTAGTGGTTAGATTTTGATGTTGAAAGGATCGACGTTCCATTCTTGTTCGAAAATGTCGCTGTACACGTGCGCGGACTGACGGTAAATTCCGTTAACCAAAGTACACACTGCAATCTTTTGCTGCGGCGTCCACGCCTCTTTACTTCAATGAAGTCAGTAACAAGTTTATCGTCTGCGATTGCCGGATAATGTGCGTCAAAGCCGGCGCGATCGAACTAGACCCAAAAAAATCTCGGAGGTGTTTCCAATCCCCGGATGAACAGTTTATTACATTCTGGTGGGTAAATCCGTAATAATGAGCCATAACATTTGGATACTTTAAGCCCGGACAACCTGTATTATTTCAAAGTTTCGCATAACACGGTGTCGATACTACAGGAAACGCGGTTTCGATACAACACGGTACATATTGCCTTGATATAATTATCTACGTACATAATTAATTTACTAAATAAATAAAACAATAATTTAAACAAATAAATAAATAACGCGTCTCGTATAACACACGGTTCCGATAAAGCATTGCCCGAATTATTGCATTGCCTGTATATTTGTGCGAGTACAGCTCTTAAAATATATTTTTGAATTAAATGCATATTTTCTTATCTGTATGTATAAAAATGGATGTTTATATGTATGAAATCGCATCACTCCAACACCGTTCACCCGATCACTATGAAAATTGACGTATACATGCATTTTTGCGGAGCAGGTTTTTGTGCTATCCTCTGTGTTTCAGCTCCCCACCAGGTGGCGCTACAGCATATCAACTTCTGCACCGTTCAATCAATCGCCAAGTTGCCTACAGGGTCGACAAAAATGATGCCCACTTGGCTCTATCGCCAATATTTCACTATATTTCCATTGAGTCGCCATTATAATGTAAAGAACGGCGTTGCTGGAGAATATTACAATTTTAACACAAAATAAATACAACAGAAAGTAATAGTAACGTATTACACATACAGATATAATTTATTTACACTATTTTAAGCATTCATTACACAGAATTTGTAACAATATGTTACATTTGCTGAGTAGATATCAGCTTAGGAAGGTGTTTTCAAAAATTGACCCACATGAGAGTTAAGGACGTTATAAATAAATAAAATAACTCCTTTTATGAGCTATTAGATTCGCAGACTTAAAAACTTGAACAAATATGGGTTTTTTTTTTTTTTTGTTTTGTTCACAGATGAGATATGTAAAGTTTTGTTTGTTTAATTTGCATTTCACGTAAAATGAACTCATTATATATAAAAACTTTATTCTTCAATCTGCATTGTTTAATTTTTCGATTCACCCGTGTGAAGAATGGGTTTCCCTGCTAGTTCATTATATTTTCGCTTCATGAATAATACATCTTCGATACCGATACGAACACCGATAAAGCAGCTTAGGATAAGGATAACAGTGATATTATCTTAACGTGTCATATATTTCTAACGGTCTTATTTCGTCGTTCTACGAGATAACCTCCGATTGAGAGATTTAATTTTTGCTATTACTTTCACATTATGAAGAAAACTAAAAATTGCATGAAGAGATTAACATGACCCGTTAAAATATTGTTTCGTCGTATAATACTCCTTCTTTAAAGCAGTTTCCTTTTTCATTTTGAGCTTCTTGTGTGTTTTTCCTACCCATTTTACTAAATGTAATTGTTATTCTGTATATTTAAGCGAAATGTTATCGACTTCATTTAACTTTTTTTTTGTGTGCATTTCGAAAACTTTTTTGAAGTAGTATGTTTCACTTCACTCACACTTTGTTTTATTTAGCTTCATTCTTTTTAAAAAAATAAGGACATTCTGTATCTCTAAAACAAATAATCTGTATGAATAACACTGTCTCAAAAACTCATTTTCTACGCAAACCGTACTACATTATTTTTAAAATTTTGGACAATCCTTGTTTTCCCTTATTATATTTTACAACACATGTGAAAACTTAAAAACTCGAATAATCATCAAAAAATAAATAAGTTACTATAAGTATTAAACATTTTTCTCCTATTCATAAAAAGTTGGTATAATAATTTTTTAACTACTTAGCATAGTCAATGTTGTGATTTTTAAAACAAGTAGTTTATCAATGTCACAAGCTTATTTGCTCTAAAATTCAGCAACATATCAATAAAAAAATATTTTAAAATTTAATTTTCAGTTATAAATACAAGAATTTTTTGGAAATTGAACAATATTATTAGAATGCTTTATTTAATATTGAAATTGAATTACCATTTAGATTTTAAATTATTAGAAATACAATATACATCGTGTAGAATTTTCGTGTTTTTCACAGGTTTACCTAGAAAAATAATTATTAAAAATCAACAAGGGAACAGATTTTCAAATCCATACTAACTTTTGCTTACTATAATCTAAGAACCACAAACCACTCAAAATGACTAAAAATTTTCAAAAATGGATCATTTTATAAAAATTTTAATAACTTTAAAACCCGTAATTTTTAGAATTGTAAAATAATGGCTGGTCAAACTGAGTTTTTACTTTCAAAATTAACCTAATAACTTAATCTGAATATAAAACATAAATTATTTTTACTCTTACTACTATCACCAAAAAAAAAATTTAAAAAGGGTAATGTTTGTAGCCTTAAGCGAAATTTCACCGACTTAATTCAAATTTGCACATTTCGAAAACTATTTCGAAGTATTATGAGTTTCACATCGCTTACTTAATCAAATTAAAATGAATTTTAAATTTGCTACACATATACAAATTGAAATAAATGCAATTTGATTAAGATTACTTTCAGCAACGTACTACGTGTTCTAATTTATCATATCGACCTTTCAACATCTGAGATAAAAAAACAGCAGAATGTTAAGTTTGGAAAACTCTCACCGATAGCATGAGCTTACGTCACTTCCTTTTTCACCGCACGTGTTTCTCATTTTTTTAAAAAATTATTCGAAAAACGAATTAACACACATCGACTTCGTTTTATAAAGAATTGATTTTCTAATATATATTTTTAAAAAAATGAGTTCTCTAGCACCTATGTATAGCACTTATTTTAATAATGCATAATTCTTAAATTTTTTTTATTTCTTTTTGAAGAAATTGTAGTGCCAGTTGAGTCACATTAGAGGTTAGTTCGTCGATCTATTAATCAGAGAATTTGGCCTCGCCCGAGATGAAGTCTTTAATACATAGACGCCGTGACACTGACGTTTGTACGCCTTGGTGTGAATTCAGCTTACTTTTGTTAAATTTATATTTACTGATACATTTGTTGAATCACTGAAAGCGGTGATTCTTATTGACAGATACGGTATTTTATTTTTAAATTTTGAATAATAATTTAAACAAAAATATTGCAGTTTTTTAAAAATGAATATTTATCTAAATATTAAAAGAGGATATTCTGTTGGAAATTTGAATAATTGGATAGTATTTCTTCAAAATAAATTCGTTTTAATAAATCCTTTACGAGTTATAGAGTTAAATTGCATATTTCTGCATGTGTGTAGTCTTCGATTTACCACAAAATATACAGTAAAACATGTTTAACGAAAACGCTTAAGACGAAATATCGGTTAACACGAAATAATACAACGGTCCCTACAAAAGACAATGTATTTTCATGCAGTTTTTTCTCTTAACACGATACAAAAATCGTTTAATACGGAAACATTTCCCTTTTGGAAATGAACAAAATACGGAAAACACCAGCCGTCTTGAACTGTTCTATTGCATTATCGGAAGAATGCATTGCAGTAGAGGATGATAATGTGTGTACAACTCCAATTATGGCAGGCAAATACATTTTGTAGTTTGTTCAAAGCTCAAAAAGTATCATTGATGCAGATTCCGGCGAAAAAATGAAATGAATAATACAGCTCCTGTTCCCACATATCCAAAATGAAAAAAGTCATGAAAAGTATGCGGAGTTATTTAGACGCACATTCTAGTGGTGAGTTGAATTTAGCTCAACAAAATGAACGCCGATGACGGTCAATTTGTTGACAATTTGATGCTAAGAAACAAGGCAAAATAAATTATCAGATTATTTTCCAAAAAATTAATAAATGTTTTGTTTTTCAAAATATTTGAAAATTTTGTATTAAATTCCTTTAGGTTCTTGTGAATGCTTTTGTTTCATTGTTTTTTATCAAATATATGCGATGTATACAAATCTATGTAAATAAAAGAATCTCTAATAAATTTAATTTTGTTGATATAAAGTTTTTTTTTTCTTTTTGCAATTTCCTTAGCACGAATTTTTTAACTCGAAAAAGTATTCCAGTCAATTCAATCTCGTGTTTAGCGATTTTCCCTGTACATAGTTTTACTTTTATTTCCCTTTCTTCCTCGAGAAAAAAAACAAGGGAAAAAGTTTTCGTCCCAATAAATAAAAAAAAATCATTACATCGATGTTTTTTCTCATTTGTTCACGTAAAGATTTAAAAACTAAAATCGTTAATGATAGCTGTGTGGTTCTATGATTACTGAATAAACAAATTATAGGTCTAGCATTTCAGATTCGTTCTTTTAAAAATCAAATTCTTTTGTGAATGAAGCTCAAACTCTCTCTTTTGTAACTGAAATTCATAAAATGATGCAATACAAATTAGTTGATTCATGTATCTGAAACAGTGGCGTAACGTACACCCCTTGCGGGAAGGGCAAGGTTCTGGGAGCCCCAAAGCCTGATTGCCGCCAAGTACCTACCCTTTGTAAAATACAACCTGGGTCCCAAAACCTGACTTTGCAGGAGGGGGGGGGCAAATGTTCTCCGTTACTCCACTGATCTGAAATCAATTTATTTCTGATCAATCAATTGAAAATAGAAGAACACTGACTCCTTATTCTCAATTCTGTATAATAATATCAGTTTGATTTACATTTGTTATTGCACTAGTATCTTAAAAAAAAAACAGTTTTCATTCTTTATAAAATTTAAACAAATAAATTTGTATGATTTGCAAATAAAGAAATAATATTAAAAATATTAAAACAATTCTTTTTGTTTCATCTGTTTGTTATAATTTTACTTTTAATGGATATCTGGAATTGATGCTTTTTGGAATCACGTTTTTACAAGTTCGAATATGGGTATCGAAATAATTGCCCTTTCCCAAGAGATTTTTTCAAATGTGACGAACCTCATAATTCTGAACCATGGTCAAGTGACGGGGATGACACTTAAACTGGCACCACCTCCAAACTTACACATCACACCAACGGGAGGAGTTTGAGCTACGACACATTTAACGTGCATCAGCCCCTCTACACAGCGGTTCTTCAGTGGCACTACGGCTTGAAATCATGACACATTGACCACGAATCCGTTAAAATGAGCTAGATTACCGCAGCTATACTATAATCAATACTAATGATTATAAATACTTATTGGCTATCAATGATCTAACAGTCGTTCTTACTTTCTTAAGGCGACCAGCCAGTTTGAGATAATATGCAATAACTTTTACCCGCCTGTTAAAACTGTTTAGAAAAATCTGACCAATATTACTAATATGAACCATGCAAATGCTATAAATTTGCATGCACCATAAAATACGGCGTATAACGCGCACCTATACCTTCTGAAATGCAATTTTAACTTTTAGGTATATTAGCAGTATAAAGCACCCCCTCTTCTTACGAAGAAACCTGAAACGTACATGCGTAATGTTATAATGTTTTTAAGTCATTTTTCCGAAATATTTTACCAAGATTTTGAAAAATAAAATATGTAGCATACTTCCAGAACTACAACCCTTAAGAGTTTATATGAATCTATTTTTTATAGAACTGACTACAAAATGAAAGCGATTTTTGTAGCAGTATAAATGGATAATATTTATGATATTTAATGTCACTAGGTTAGAAAATGTATAAAACTGTTTTAAGAATAGCATTACAATAAAAATTATTTTGTGGTTACAGAGCTGTTGTACTAACTTAGAATAACATTTTTTCAGCCTTTTGTGAAAATATTTCTATTATAATAATATTTTGCCTGTATATAGCTCAGACACTCTACAGAGGTTCAACTAAAATTTTGAAATATATAATTTAGAAGTGGGTTTACTAGTGTTTCACGACAAGAGGTGGGGAAAATTTTAAGAAAAAAATGCCAATAATTATATTTCAAATGGTTGTAAATTTGAAAATAATGTGAATTTTTCAAAAAATCATAGTTGAGCCTCTGTACAGAGTAAGTCTGAGCTATATACAGCAAAATATTATTATAATAGAAGCAATTTTCACAAAAGGAGAACATTTTTTAAAAAAAAGGTTATTCTAAGTTAATTTTGCTTTCAGAAATATAATACCTTAACAATTTTTTTGTCATAATGTCCTTATATATATAAAACAATTTTATACATATATTCTAATCTAAGTAACACTAAATATCATGAACATTATCCATTTATGCGCCTTTTTAAAATCACGGTTCCGAACGTAGTCGGATACCTTAATAATACCTTATGTAGCAGTATAATTTTCTTTCTTCCTTTTTTCTTTTTGCTTATCCTCTTTTTATTTTCATACCCAGCGTATAACGCGCACCCGTACATTTCGATCTTATTTTTTGTGTTAAAAGTGCACGTTATACGCCGGATTTTACGGTATATATAAAAAATGATTCTTATAATGCCAGCTGCTAAAAATATGTTTCTGAATGATATCCAGTTAATCAATAAAATTATTTAAATTTGCTTATTATACGAAATCTTGTTGAATTTTCTTGTTGAATCCAACGTTAAGATGCGCTCGAAATAATCTTTCGGGTATAAAGGTATATTTTGCATAATTGGAGCAAAAATGAAGAAAAAGAAACGAAAAACACAAGTAAAAAATACACATTTTTTATTAAGAATAATAAATGTTTGCCAGAATAAATATTTTAGATAAGCTTCCGAATACCCTACCAATAGAACATTATAAAAACTCTACTATAAGAGATAATATTAAAAAAAATTCATGTAAGAAAATTTATATTAAGTAAACCTAGATGCAGAATATGATTCTCTAAAATTATAAACAGGGCTATTGATGATTTGATTCTAAAACATCATAGAAGAAAAAAAAAAAGAAATGTCCACCCTAAATTCGATTTTTATTATCTCCTTCCTAATGGTATAACTAGAATGCTAATTATGAAACTTCTAATAAATTTCGTGCCGACAAAATAAGAACGCACGAATTTCATTCTTTCTACATTATGTTTTATAAACACGTGTTACAGAATTTAATTCATCTTTAAAACCTGATACATTCAGGCCCCGATTTAACGAATTTTTCTCTGTCCCCGGTTTAAAAGAAGGTAAAAAAAAACCCTATTGAACGAATAATAAACACGAATTAACAAATTATTTCAAGAGCTGTAAAAAAAATTTTTATTAGGTATTATTAGAAAAAATTGGATTTTTTTTTCAAATGGCATCCTTCTTGTCCGGAATAGACTTTTCTTGTTAGTAGCAAATTCCAGCCGGAAAGGGTGCTACTAGAATTAATCGACTTTACAGGTGCAGGTGAATCATGAGTGTAATCTATCGTGTGAGTTTTGAATAGGATAGGAAATTCCTTTCTTGTATCAACCCACTCCACAACGTACGGGGATATTTTAAGATTTCAACGATTACGTCACATTTGATGACGAACTACCTATTTGTGCAATTGAAGTTGAGGAAATAGTTGATTTGTCGAAGCCAATAAATAGCGATTCTGATGCAGAAATCGATAATGAAACTATTTTATCAAAACTGTTACATTCTTTAATGCTTTGCATTGTTCGGAAACTGTGAAAACGTACCTCATGAAACAGGATGTAAATAACGCAGTTTTTTTCTTCTCTCAAAAATTGGAAAAGAACTCTTTCGAGTCAAAAAAAAAATTATCAAATTTTATTAGTCAATTTTAAATTTCTAATTTACTGTGAATTATTCAAAACAGTATTTTTATTGCTGAAAAAAAAAGGTGAAATTTTTTGACTATGGATACTTTTTGTGTTGTTGATTATAGAATTTTCAAAGATAAGAGCAAAAATTTGTTTTCTAATTAGCCCCCAATATAATAATCCCGAATAAACAAAAAATGTTCGATCCCAATGACTTCTTTAAAGGTTCCCAAAACAAGTGATTTTAAAAGGTATAAATGGAAAATTTTATGATATTTAGTGTCACTTAGTTTAAAAAAAATATATAAAATTGTTTTAGAATAGTATTACAGTAAAATTATTTAAGTCGATTTTTGACAAAAATGAACATAGAATGACCCAAAAAATTCTTTTTTGGAAAAATCCTTATTATAATATTTTTGCCTGTAAAAGCTCAAACCTCTGTACAGGGGCTCAACTAAATTTTTGAAATATATAACTTAAATTTTATCCATGTTTTACGACAACAGAGGGGAGAAATTTTTAAAAAAAAAACGACGATAATTTATTCCCAAAAGGTGGTAACTCTGAAAATAATATGAATTTTTTAAAAATCTCTTAGTTGAGCCTCTGTATGGGGTCTGAAATAAGGGAAAATATTTTCATAAAAAAGCATTTTTTACAAAACGGAAAAAAAAATTTTTAAAAAGGGTTTTTCTAAATTAATTTTGCCGAAATATTTACTTTAAAATTTTTTTCCAAAATGTCCTTAAAACAATTTTATACATGTAGTCAATCAAGTGACATTAAAAATCACGAAAATTTTCCATTTAAGCCTTTTTTCCGGTTCCCAACTTGGATCCTTAAATCGGCGTTTTATATATTCCCCAACCTTTTCCTTTCTTAAAATCGGTTTTTTAAAGTCTATTTTTTAGATGAGTAATTAATTTAAAATCAGTTGTGTGTGTGGAATATCTCACAACACCATATTTACAGTTACTTGAAAAAAAAAAATCACAAAAAACCATGTTTCAACGTCATTTAAACCCATTTTTTAATTTTTAAAAAGTTTTCCCAAGAAAATAAAATTAATTGATATAAAATAATTGATTAAAAATATTGACTAAAAGCCCTCTATTTCGAAAACATTATATTTTTCCTCTTTGAAAATTTTAACCCTTAGTATCACTAACAGACTAGGAAGCATTTATTTCTGGGTACGACGAGGAAACCCATACCACCCCAATCAATATTTTAGTTTATTTTTAGAATAACACATCGTTGCGCTCGGAATCGGGGGGTTCGCATCGGTTTTTTCATTGTTAAAGTTCTTTCTCCCCCGGGCCCTTTTTAAAATTGTGCTCTTCGGAAGATTCATTTAGAAAGACATGATTATTAGGGTAAACCGAAAGATATTTTTTCAGAATTCCAAAATCTACCTAAGCGGGAAAGATGTTCTGTGGTATATCGATGAAGAGAAAAAAGAAATAAAAAATTAATTTTTATGTTAAGTACTGCCACAAAAGGAATGAAGTTTAGATATTTGACTCTGGGGGAGTTTTTATGGGCCCCGATCTTTCCCCGGGGGCCCCCCTTTTTGGGGAAAAAATAAAAAATCATCACATTAATAAAATATTTAATGCCAAATTATTAATGTCAAATTATTAGTCATTTAATGTTAAGTGTCAAAATATAACACATGTTGGTGCCCCTGTAGCTGTATAATTGATACGGTGATACAGCAGTAGCTACGCCCTTGGTATTTGAGCTCTCTTTTTATGGTAAAAAAGTCACTTTTGTTAAAGAAAAGCAGGTATTTTAGTGTTTTTTTACACTTATAGTATTAAAAGGACCCTTATTAAATAGTAACAAGGTAAAAACATGAGGTACATTTAACAGCTTTAATATTAATTTTTTTAAAAACCTATTCTGTCGAAATCTCAACGCACAATAAACGGAAAGGGAAAAAAAGCGGATTGGAATTGATGGTTTTGGAGAAAAGGGGGGGTTGTGAAATTTGAAAGTACACGTGTTACTCACTGTTTGGGGCCGGGTAGCCTAGTGGTAAAGGTATCGGATGGGACTGGCTTGTCACGAGTTCGACCCCAGTACCCTTAAACCCTGGGGGGGAAGTGATGCACGTTAAATCTGTCGGGGCTCAAAAAGTCCTCCGGGTGGTAGTTGGAGAGAGGGGTGCCATCTCAGGTGTCGTCCTCGTCATTGATCATGGTTCAAAAGGGTTTTGGCCCAAAAGCCCTCGTGTAGCTGAACAGTGTGACGTTAATATTCACTCACTTACGCTACTCACTACTTTTATCGCTTTTAACTACTTATATTGTTGAAAAATATTTTTTTTCGAGTCTAAAATTATCTAACCCAAAATTTAAGTTGTTTTTCCCTATTTTTTTTTTTTTTTTTGAAAATTTATAATTCTTTTTCCAATTTTAAAATTTTAAATTATTTTTAATTTTCTCTAATTTCTTTCCATAGAACATCTTTTCCGTATGGTAGAAAAAAATCCGGGACCTAGTGGTATTCTTCTTTTTCAATGGCTCAACAGCCCCGGCCTTCTCTAGGCATTTCTGCTTTCGGCAACTAGTGGTCATGATCACGAATTTGTGGCTGGCGTGTCACGGGTTTGAGTTCTGGTGCTCCTGAAGACCCGCCGTGCAGAGGGGGCTGCTGCACGTTTCCTCAGTTGAGCTAAAAGTCCTCCCGTTGGCATGGTGTGATAGTTTGGAGAGAGGGTGCCAGAGCTCAGGTGTCATCCTCTTACTTGACCATGGCTCAAAATTACGAGGTTCGTCACCAATGAACCTCGTGCTGCCCTATAGTGCGACGTTAATATAACAACCTAATCCGCATAGGTAGGTTCCGATTACAAAAACTTTTTTGTCCTCCACGTCAGTGCTCCGCAACCCCCGGGCCGCGGATCAAATGGTACCGGGCCACCCGTTTCATTCCAACTGAATTTAAATTCCTAGTTCTATACACCAAATTAAAAATATCTGTGTTCCATTAAATTTTTTTAAAAAAAGGGAATGTAGTGACATAAATCTTTTAATGTTTTAAAAAGCAAAAAAAAAAAGAAAAAGAAAAACACAGCAACTATTTTCTCTTTCAGTTAGCAGAGCATCTCTACTTTCTCTCACTGGCTGCCCCGGGTCAAAGCATTCCCTTCTCTCCACCCCATTCGATGAGGGAGGGACAGCCACCGCCTTTCTCGGGGATCCGGCCATCTTGTTTCATCCTCCGGTCGGTGGAATCAGATTCCTCGGGAGTCAAAAAGGGGTTGCGGGGGTGGCCACGCCTTAACCCTCAAATACACAGCTGCCGAATGCACGTGTGAATGCCGTTTCCACAAAAAAGACCTATCTGTGGGAAGCGAGGTTTTCTGCAGTAACAGCAACCCAAACAAAGCAACGGAATAAACTGGATATGAGCAACACACTTTGGGTGTCATTGTCTCCGATTACCCCCAGATGGAACCGTTTCATTGAAAAGAAACAAGCTCAGGGTTCTCATTGATTTAACGTTCTAGTAAGTTAAAATGTTAAATCACTTTATTTATTTTTTGGTGTAACTGTTTTATTTTGAAGGCATAATTAAATAGAATTAAATTTTTTATTAAATTATTTATATTCTTTATGTATTAAATACAATTTGATATAAATCAAAATAATCTAAGATATAAACAATCAATGTCCCCCTCCCAGCGGGCCGCGGTAAAATTATCAAACGTTGACCGGTCCGCAGCGATAAAAAGGTTGCGGAGCACTGCTCCACGTAACCGAGATCCATCCTAATCAGTGACGCACACAAGGGGAGAGGGTCTCCATCGCCCTTGACTTTTTTTTTAGATTGATTATAATCTTATGTATACAGTTAGTAAAATTTAATTAAGTACCATATTTACTCTTGAATCTAAGCCACCATCGATTCTAAGCCGCACCCCCAATTCTCTACCTGTTTAAGAAAGAAAAAGAAAAAGAAAAGAAAAAAAAATGTGTAAAAGGTTCATTAATATCCGATACTTGAGAAATTTTTTTAAAAAATTTAATGATAATTAATGAATTCATTTTACCAGTATTAAAAACTTTCAAATACGTACATACATGGATCTATAATTACTCTAACCATCAGTATCAAGTTTCAAAAATGATGCGTCACTCCCATTTTCACCGCTTGACTTCGGGATTGGTGCCGGCGTCGCCATTTCCCTACACGGTGTCTGTCGTCTTCCATGCTGTCCAATGCATTTGTTATACAATCCTTTTTCTTTTTCTTTTTTTTTATGTTTTCCAGAAGAATTTAAACAAATAATTAAAGACTGTTGAAAATTTACAAGCAAAAATTATATTATTTTACTTACGCCATCCACGTATATTTCTTTCATCCGTGTCAAATTTTCAGTGGCCGCTCCTCTGTTCATATTTATTTCTGTTTATAAAATTGCCTCCCTTTTCATACTTGCGTCATAGTGAACTCGTCTTGATACTATTACAGATATCTTTGATGTACAAAATATTTTCTTAAATACAAACAGACAACGGTGTTTAAGATAGTCCGAATAACTGGAGATAAACTGCGCAATGGGATAAGTCAATCGATGCAAGTGGCTAGAAGGGACGGTTACATTTTTCCTTTGGAAAGGGGTTGAAACTCAATTTCTCTCATCCAACAAATATTTTGCTTTCGATTCTAAGCCGCACGAGATTTTTAGTAGCATTAACACTGGAAAGACGGTGCGGCTCAAATTCGAGTAAATACGCTATTTGTTATTAATAATTAATTTTGTTAATTAATGCTAATTATTTATTTAAGGGTACCAGGACATGCTCAAAAGCGTAAACTAAAATTAAGACTCTTTAACTATGGGACATAAATCTTTAAAAATTTCTAATAGAGCTTAGATTTTTTTGGTCATCTTAATAAAGATATCTTAATCATTCTGTAGAAATACAAAAATATATTTTTTCAGTTTAATTTTTTTTTTACTACTTAATTTAAATTGGACATAATTTTTGAGATCTCATAATTCATGCTTATGTTTAGGGGTACCATTTTTTGAAAAAAGTATCTATTGAATAAGTAAAATATTTTTTGCACATATATAAAACAATACACAAAATATAGTGAACCTAATTTTTTAGTAAAATATTTAGATAGTTCCTTTATTTGGAACCATATAGTGCAACAGTTTTTTTTTAAAGTGTACCTAAATGCAAAAAATTATGTTTTGGAGAAAAAGTGAAAAAACTTAATATTTATAAACGTTTGCTTACATTTTTGTCAATTACTTTTATCATATTTAAAGGTTATATTATCAACGAACATATAAATGTCATACATTTTTAGAAATAGAAAAGTATGCTCTATTTTTTAATACTAAAATTGAAAAATCGATTTTTTGAATGCGCATGATGTCCTGGTTCTCTTAATAATTCATTTTTTGTTCCCGAAAATCGACAAAATCAAAACGATATGTTTGGTGGCGTATTGGGGTATGATATGAGAATGGTGGACTTTCAACCCTGGACCTCCCCCACCCCGGAAACTTCTTGTGTACGCCATTGAACCTAGTAATTATTCTTTCAAACCCTCTTCAGACATTCTGAAACTTTCGATCTGCTCTAATGATAGGACCAAAATAGGAAATGGAAATAGAATCGATTCCGAATGGAAATCAGGCGAATGCCGCAAATAGATCTGCATAGTATGAATGAAAGGCGAAACGAACTGTTTCGCAGGAAGTAGCGTGTTTCAGGAAAACAGCAGAGAGCAAATTTATACAGGTGTGACGCGTTTCAGTGGATGAATAGCAAAGGTAGAAGAGATAAATTGAAGGTGTCTGCAATAGTGGGTCGAGGTTCACGAACCATGAAGCGCGTCACACCTTCAACCCTTTTTTCAAAAATATTTTTTTCTTTTCTTAAACTCTTTAGGACCGCACACGCTAGCAATATATCGTTAAATAAAATATTTTATTTGGACACGTATTGTGAGTGGTTGCTTCTGAAAACCTTTCGAGGCCGCGTGGTGGCCGCGGTAGCCGAGTGGTATAGGTATCGGACTGTGGCTTGTCTTGTCACGAGTTCGAGCCCAGTACCACTAAAGACCCGCCGTGTAGGGCAGCGATGCACGTTAAATCTGTCGAGAGCTGAAACGTCCTCCCGTTGGTGTGGTGTGGTAGTTAGGAGAGGGGTGCCAGTCAGGTGTCGTCCACGCCTTGACCATGGTTCAAATTACGTGGTCCGTCGCCAAAAGCCCTCGTGTAGCTGAACAGTGCGACGTTAATATTCAATCAATCAATCGAGGCCGTGGTAGTCTTGTGGTTATGGTCAACAGCTCACCGCCGGGGTGTTCATGAGTTCAAGCCCCAGCGTCACTGATCACCTACCGTGTAGAGGGGCTGATGCACGCTAAGGGGATGGTGGGCCTTCAAAATGTCAAAATTGACATTTGATTTTTTTTATACTAACAATATTCCTTACAATTCATCGAATAATTCTGTCAAAGTATTTTGTCATTTTAATTTATAATTACTGAATTATTTTTTCTTTTACTCAAATAAATGTTCAAAATGCATTTTTCTTAGTTTATAAAATTTCCCTTTTCATTGTTACGTAAAATGCTCCTTGCGTTTCAAATTATGTCATATCTCTTTGAAATTTTTACGAGTTATGAAAAATGGTATAAAATTCACAAATTTGTGCATTACTTTTCTAAAGAATTTAACGGATCATATTTTGTGTTGTTTTGAATACCTTGAGTGTGTGATAATTGGTGAAATATTTCATATAATATAGAAAATTTATCTTTTTTTTATCGTATTTTATTCTGAATTGAAAATCCATGCACAGA
Source organism: Trichonephila inaurata madagascariensis (assembly GCA_019973955.1). Taxonomy (NCBI): domain Eukaryota; kingdom Metazoa; phylum Arthropoda; class Arachnida; order Araneae; family Nephilidae; genus Trichonephila; species Trichonephila inaurata. The sequence goes on along the minus strand of BMAV01013420.1, from coordinate 702 downwards.
TATATTTTGCTGTTGTTCATCTATGTATAAAACAAAAAAATTATACACGTATCTTAAAAACTATTGCGCAAAGGAACATTTTTAAAAACAATTTTAAAAATTTAATTTTTAAAAAAAAGTCAGTTTATCATAGTTTTTTTTAAAATATATATATATAAATTATGAAATATAATAATCATTTACTATATTGATTCCATTTTCTGCTAATTAAGATAACAATTTAAGAAATTAGTTTTAATGGTCCACCGTCCGTTAAATCTGCCATGCCTCAAAAACCTCCAGTTGGCGGAATGAGGAAATTAGGAAAAGTGGTGAACGCTCAGATGTCGTTCTCGCCACTCGACCGTGGCTCAAAATTACGACCTCTGTCGTCTTTTTCCCCTAATATTAGAGCTGCGGTGGTAGCCCAGTGGTCAAGGTATCGGATCATGGCATGAGTTCGAGCTCAGTACCACTAAAGACCCCCCGTGTAGGGGAGCGATGCACGTTAAATCTGTCGTGAGCTTAAACGTTCTCCCGTTGGTGTGGTAGTTAGGAGAAGTAGTGCCAGCTCAGGTGTCATCCTCGTCACTTGACCATGATTCAAAATCAGGTCCCCCAAAAGCCCCTGAAAAAACAGTCTTTAATATTCACCCCACTTTGCCCTCATTGCTTTTATAGCAGTGGTCTTAAACTTTTTTTTAAAGCATGGAACCTTTTTTG
>BMAV01013418.1:45371-61429 GCA_019973955.1 Trichonephila inaurata madagascariensis | reverse complement strand
ATATATATATATATGTTTATACTTTCTTCTATATGTCTAAGAGAACAATACGTATCACATATACTTGACTGAAATTTTGTAGAACTTATGTTTATTACTTATTATTACTTTGTGTTTATTTTTTTGTTAAATATCTTCTTTTTGGATATCGCTATTTTTTCTTTTCTAAAACATTAAAATTGCTTGATTTCCTCATTCAAATATTAACCCTCCAAGTGGTCTGCACGTAAAATCCCGCCATTCCAGAAATGCTTTTTCTGCCTTCAAGCAAGATTCCCAAAGGCGGCCGAGCCGCATTCTTAAAAATATGGCTCAACCGCTTTTGAGAACCCCACCTGAAAGCAAAAAAATATGTGCGGTGCATTTTTGAAGCATCTCCAGAATGGCAAGACTTTAAGTGCAGACCGCTTAGAGGGTTAATACATAACTAAATTTTTATATATAATTTACTTTTTAAACATAGTTTGAGTTAGAATTATTAATTTATTTTTCTTACCCACTAAATATAAAAATTCAATATTTACAAAACATTTACATCAAAACTTTAAAAATCAATAAATTCAAAAATCTCCACATTGCAAATATTAAGTTTTACAAAAAATGGAGTTATGGGGATATTTTTTTTTTTTAGTTTTTAGATTTATTTAGAACATTTTAAGAATAACATGCTAAAATTAAGAACATTAAAAGAAATTATTACTAAAATGAGGAAAAAAATTGATAAACATTTACTAAAAATTACATAAACGGGAACCACTCTGTACAAAATGTTTATTTGAACTAATTCTCAATTTTTAATTTCTAGTGAGTTATTTTGCTATTCATTTTTAAATAACCTTTAGGTTAATAGATATTTTATTTTTTATAAAAGCTAAAGCACTTTATATTAGTTATTGCATGAAATTGTTTAAAACAGTGATTATATTCACATAAGGGACAGTAAATTTTGTGATAAAACAGAGATTCATAAATCTGAAGGTTAAAACACTTCTACTATTATACAAAATATGCACAAAAGATTTCAATGAAATATTTTCACAACTTTTTGATCAATCGCTGCCCCCGTTTGAGCATTTAAAAAAAAACACATTTCAAGTAAAACACATTGCTTAAAGTAATTGCATCTGCTTTAACTGAATCATTTGTAGTTTTTGTTCTAGTAAATGGAAAGTAATAATTTTGGTATATTTATAAAGCTAATAAGATGACCCATAAAATAAAAATACAAAGAAAATGTCAATTTTCGGCAAAATTCACAATTTTAAGGTAGTCGGATACCTTAAATAGATTTTTAAAAAAATGATTTATAGACATCATTGAAAAAAAATACGGGAATATATTATATAAGGGTTGCTTAAATGAAAATTGGACTTTATGATTGTGTCAAAAGGAGTGCAGCTACAACAGAGGCGGCAGACAAGGGTACGAAGAACGGTATTAGGAAGTGTATACCGACTTTAAACAGTGAAAACTGTTAGAGGTAGAAGAAATTAATCGAAAATGTGAAGTCGTGCCATCCAGATCAGAATATATGTAGGTATTATGGTTTCTTAGTGCAGGAGGTGAGTTTAGTGCGGATATCTATTGACCAATATTTACCGTCTATGGCAGGCACTGTTTAGGTTGAAAGTCTGGGAACATTTGGTTTAAAATTTTAGAGAAGGCCAACAAACGATAAAGGATCTCTGTGATAATGTCCACCCACGTATCCAGTGATTTCTATTTGGCCGATGAAGTGAAGGAAGCAGGTCAGGACTTCCTTAAGAATCAAGCGCATTCTTTTTAGAGAGAAGACATATACTTGCTGCCCCCAAACTGCGAGACCTGTGTTACAACCCCCAGAACGATTTCTTTTGATTTCCAATAAAGTTATTTATTTAACTGAAATTGCTCAATTTTCATCTACGCAACCCTTATATATAAAGTCCATACACACTATCAAGATAAGTATTAGATTTTGTATAGGACAAGTCCATGGGTGGCATTAGTAATTATTAAACTTGCTTTTAATTTAGTATTGATAAATGAACTATCAAAAACATTGTACGGTACTGATACATTTATAAGCATATTATATCAGTGTAAATGTGTAATGAATTTTTATTATGCCAGAATGTATTTTTTTCACTTCCTTTCAGTAGCTCCTTTCTTAATACTTATTTTAAATCTTTTGTTTTCGATTCTTTGATAAGCTCAGGTTGAAAATAAGGGGGGGGGGGGGGGGGGGGGGGGGGGCGGGGGGGGGGGGGGGGGGGNGGGGATGCCCCACAGTTTGAAAAATGCTGTTTTACATGGAATTTTTTTTTCCCCTTTCCTTAATTTAGTACAGGCATTCACTAATTTTCTTCTCCAAAACGGATTCTGAACATTTGCTGGATAAAAACAGTGGATTTATACTTACTAATAATAATTTGCTAATAATTTACCTAATTTGTGACACGCAGCAAAATAAAAGACGACCCTCAGCTTCTAATTTAGAAAAGCAATTTGATGTAAAAATTGTATATTTTAGTACTTCATCCTAAACAAAAAATCAATGATTGAATGGTCTTTACAAGTGTGTGTTTATTAATATTAACCCAGTGCTTCTCAAACTTTCACTTTTTGCGACCTAATACTTAATTATAATTTTCATCGCACCCTCCCCCTCCCACCAGACAACAACAATGTATTGAATTCAATAACACTATACTTTGACACTAAAACTACAACATGAATTTAACCTGTTAAGTGCCACCGACGTATATAAACGTCTCACTCAACTAAAACGATAATTGCCCCGGTCGTATAAATATATATCTTTCCGAACTACGATTCATTCTGTATACTTCTTTCCATGAAATTATTCCGTAGGCTTTGGAAGGCAATAAAATTAGATTGACAGTTTTTGCGAAGGATTTACTTATTCCATATGATTTACTTATTCATTCCTCCCCCCAATACATTACACATGCTCGCCTAGGTAGAAAACGGTGGCATTGGGAAGCGAATTGTGTAGCTTTTAACCGGCAATTAAAACATTAATTATAAACCGTACAAATTAACAATATAAATATTAGTTTTTTGACTTAATTTTTATATGGCAATCCCAAGGGGTCACTGGTGATTATTAAGTTTGTTCTTAACATAGTATTGTTAAATTAGTTATAAAATACATTGGGCAATTCTGATACATTTATAAGAGTATTATATAAGTGTAAATGTGTATTTATTTTTTTATTCCGTCAGAATGTATTTTGTTTGTTTACTTTCCATAAATTATTAATTTTCTTAAATAATCTTTTGTTTTCGAATTTTCAATGTGCTCGCACCCTCCTCGTAAAGCTATCACGCCCCCCAAGGGGAGTGCACTCCATACTTTAAGAAACGCTGCATTAACATAACCAACAGGTGATTTAGTAGTAACGGGCCTCGAAATTTTAAACCGTTGTCAATTGACAATGACATTATCTGAGATACCATCATGTCTCCAGACTTCCACACCACATCAACAAGAGGGCTTTGGCTTTCACCCGATTGAACGGGAATCGGTTCCATTTTTCTGTGCATCTTTAGTGATACAAGGCTCGAACTCAATACAGGCCGCGAAGATACGTGAACAAGATCACTAGGCTACCATGGCCTGTTTAGACTGAAAAGCTAAGGTCAGATGGAACATAAGAGTATTTTTGTGAAAAAAAACCTGCGAAAAAGAAATCATGCACTGCACTTAAGAAAATATTTAGAAATCTCTCTGTCTCTATGTATAAAAGGTTTTTTGTGACGCTGCAATATAAATTTATCAACACAAGATATAGTTAGTAAAAACGGGTCGTAAAAAGTTGAATTTAACAGAAGAAGAGTGCCTAAAACCATTTGACTAGGGATTCATACCTTCCAGCGCTTTCTCGAAAAATCCGCCCACGTCATATATCGTAATGTTATAGACTTTTTGAATAATTTCCACAAGTATCCATATGGTCTTCAAAAACGGTGCTAACTTGGCTTTATTTCCAATATTTTGCCAAGTTTCTTTTCTAACGCCAATATATGTAATGGCGGCGTTGCTTGAGAATGTTACAACTTTAGTGCAATTTAGAGGAACATTGTTTTTAAAGATACACTAAAATCACGTATATAAATTAGTTCTACATAATACATGGAAATTACAGTTTTTTAATTTGAGGAATGAGTATAAAGAGTTGTTTAATTTGTACAATGGGGTTTGGTCCATTGTTAGGCCGAGAGGAGGTACCCCTCTCAATAAGATGTCTCTCATATTATTATGATGTTAAAAAAATAAATAAATATAAAATATTGAACCACACCGCTGAAAAATTTATTTTAGTTTATTTTCCTGAAAATAAATAAAAATGGAACGCAACAATGATCGAGGAAATAAAAACATTGAAAATAAATCGAGTGCTAAGAGCTAAAAGATTTATAAGTTGTTTTTCCTTCTAGTGGTTATTAGAGTTTCAATATTTATAATATTGAAATATCTCAAAGTTTTCCACTTTCATCTTACAACGTTCAGAATTAGCAATATGTAATAATGGATTAGAAATAAAACAATGTTACGTGCCTTGCCCAGAAAATAACAGAGGGGATGGTCGGATTAATTTTAATATCACAAAAGTGCAAAATACATGAGGTGGAATGTACTTTAGTTAAATTCAAAAATTAAAGTTTATTGGTGTAACTTATGCACTAAGGTAGATTGAAAAAAAATTTTCTGAATTTCAAAGCATCGTATACATTTCTTAAACAATTTCTTAAATATTAAATTAATTAAATCCTACTTTTGAAATTGCTTAGCATGGTAAAGCTTGAACTTGACTGATCCAACGATGTGAGGAGATAGAGCTGGGGTTATGAAATATGTTGCAATGCGCATTCTATTATACACTTTCAAGTATTTAATTATCAATAATCATCTTTGTTAGTTATTAATATTGTAGGAAAATAGTTTTATTTTATATCTAAAAACATCTAACCCAAATTAAACATTTTTCCATTTTTTTTGAAAATTTAAGCCCTTTTTTCATATTTCCGATATCATAAATACTCCCGAGGTGGTGGTATATATATAAACCATTAATATCCTCTATGCTATGACGATTGTTTTAACATGGTGGCTAAGATACCCGTTTTGCGATCGGAAGGTATACATTTCTTAACTTCCTTCATTGGGGACCCTGGCCGTGCAAAGAGAACCGCAGCAGTCGTGACGCCATCTATCCATCTCAAATTTAACCAAGCCATCTAATACATGACTCAATCAACAAAACCGTCACGCACAAATGACGCAACCCACAAACAAGCCGTCATGCTCAAATGATGATACCCACAAGCTGTCGCACTCAAAATGACGCAACTGCTTACATGCTCGTCACACATATGGTATCGTTCATTCACCTATTCACCAAATCACTGGCAGGGGAGTATTTTGCTAGTGGTATCTATATAAACCAATAATATAGCCTCCATACTATGACGATCGTTTTGGAATGGTGGCTAAGATACTCGTTTTTGGTTCAGAAGGTACTCAGTTCTAATCTATCTTCCGCCCTTTGGCCTTGAGCACAACAAATTTTGTATTTATCAGGAATCTCTGTCATCTGCTGGATTTCCTAATGACGCCACAATGTTAACCAGTCTATTAGATGCATGTATTAAGAGTGCGCCTACTAGTATCATCTAGGCAAAAGGGTCCAAGACTACTAATAAATATCCAAAAAAGGATTTTTCGTTTGTCTATACAGACGGTTTTTTTCTGATGAAACATTCTCTTAAATGGATTCTCGGGGGTATTTATGACCACTCCAAATGAAGCAACCTACCAACGAGTAATCGGTGCTGATGTCATTGCCTCTTGCTTCATTTGTGACTTTTGGGCAATAATTGAGGGTCTTCATCTATATAAGACTCTCCCGATTCTAGAGCAGACTAAGGACCTCCTCATTTTCTGTGATTTAAAAGCAGCTCTTCAGGCAATTCTGGATGGAGGTTCATGGCTTACTGAAGAGATTTGCTCTCGCCTGCTTAGATTAAAGCAGTGCTTGTGAAACTTTCAATACTTGCGACCCCATTTTTAATCATAATTTTCTTCGTGCCCCTGCACTGGCAATGGTAATGTATTGAATGCAATAGTAGCATACTTTGATTCTAAGGTACAATACGACTTTTATCATAAAACGTACTAATTATTACCATAAACATTAAATTTTGTGCATGTTACACTTTTAAGTAATAGCTATCTTAAGAAAGTAACTTTAAAGTAATATGATCACTGCTATGATAGTTCAGCAGTTTATAGGCTAAGTATTATGTTGTTAGTATTCATAAATTAATAATGAAATACATTGTGCAGTACTGTGTGTGTGTGAAACATTTAAAATTATATTTTACTAGCTGGTTACTCGTTCTTCGCACGCATGAACTGAAAAATTAAACAATACAGATTGAAGGAGGAAGAAGTTTTTAATGAGTTAATTTTACGGGAATTGCAAACTAAACAAAAAGAGCTTTTTGCATATCTCAGCTAATCAAAAAAATAAATAAATAAAAAAGAAAGAAAGTAAAACATCTTTGTTAAATTTTAAGTCCGTAGATCTGATAGCTGATAAAAATGATTTTTTAAAATTTATAACTCCCCGTTACTCTATTAAGGGTCAATTTTTGAAGATACCTTCCTAAGCTGATCTATGCTCAGCAAAAGTAACACAATGTTACAAATTTTTTGTAATGACTGCTTAAAATAGTGTAAATAATTTATATCTGAAGGTGTAATACATTAATATTTCTTTCTGTTGTATTTATTTTATGTTAAAATTGCAATATTCCCAAGCAAAACCGCTTCTTAAATTATAATGGCAATTCAATGAAAAACATAGCGAAATGTTGGCAATAGAGTCCAGTTGGTAAATGTATAGCTACTTTCATAGCTCGAGCTTTATTTGAGCTTTAAGAAAAATTAGACTTATACGCTTTCGTGGCATAATTCTGAGTAGGTACTTTTTCTACAATTCTAAAAAATACAGTGGCCGTGGTAACCGAGTGGTCAAGGTATCGGATCGCAGCTGGTCTTATCATGAGTTCGAGCCTAGTACCACTAAAGACCCGCCGTGTAGTGACGTGATGCACGTTTACTCTTTATCTACCGCATTATGATAAACAGAAGTTTTTTTTTTTTTTTTCATGCAATATTGTTTTTTGGATCACTACATTGAATATTAAGGGATATACATAAACACAATTCTCAACTTTGCGAAATTTAATCCGTTAGAGCTAATTAATTAATTAAATATATTCCACTGTAAAGTTAATTATATACACTGTTTGTGTGTTTAAAATAAATAGTCAAATCGTTTTCTAAGGTCTTTATTAACATACAAAAAAAATTAAAACACTTAAATTTTGTCATTAACTATTTGTTCGGGACAAAAATGATAATATTTGCAATCCGCTGAAATCGCAAGTTCTGCTACAAAACTATTCGCCTTCCTCGCTAAAATACTCATTATACAACCCTTGCTGCCATATATCTTGGAAGAGTGGATTTCAAAGTATATTCCTGCTAAGTTGGTGTGTTGTGGTAGTGAGGAGAGGGGAGTGCCAGCTCAAAATTACGTGGTCCGTCGCCAAAAGCTTTTGTGTAACTGAACGGTGTGACGTTAATATTCACTCCCTCACTCACTCCAAAAAATACAGTACAGTAGTTATTATTTGTATACTTAGAAAATGCAATATCTGCTTATTCAATTAAAATTATAGCGTTATAATTAACTACTAACGACAAGCAAATTATTGAAATTTGTCCAAATGATGTAGTGTGAAAGACAAAGTTTATCTACTGTAAGTACCAGAAGCGATAAAACTATTTATTTTGATATAAGGATCAATTTGTTACTACCAAATGTGCATAACAAAATCATTAAAAAAAAAAACCGCGCATAGAAATAAATTATCAATTTTTATTATATGTATGGTTCACTATTTTGGCGATAATGACTTACACATGTAGAAAATCAATAGTAGTTATTCAAATAAAGAGAGATTTAATACAACCTCTCCCTTTAAAGCTTAATTTTATTCTCAAATGAAAAATAGGTATTACACTGATCAAAGGAATGAATTAGAAGCTGTAGCGCCTGACGTAGACTAAAAAAAAAGGATTTCTTCACACATAAAGATAAATATATGCTGTCGCGGGTGTTTTTGCAGCGCACCCCAGAATTGCTTGCAGATGGCAGAAATTTTTCCTACTAACTTGACAATTATCGTTATATATGTTGGTCACTTCACACAATATCTTTAAAAATTATAGCATATGTGTTGTTCTGATGTATAAGCTATATTATTGTAAAATTTCGTTAAAAACCATTCAGATGAATTTGCGTGAAAGAGTACCAAACATTCAAACAAACTTTCGCGTTTATAATATTAGTAAGGATATTATATCAGAGTAGATATGTATTTTATTTTTTATTATGTCAGGATGTATATTTTTTCTGCTTCTTTTAAGCCCATAATTTTATTAAGTAATTTTTTATTTTCGATAAGGTTGCGCCCCCCCCCATTGTGTAGAGTTATTACGCCTCCCTAGGAGGTGCGTCCCATAGTTTCAGAAACACTGGATAACATTTCGATAAAGTATGCTTCCTCTAACGGTTGCTTGCCCATAATGACAATACAAGCAATGAAAATGCAGATAAACTGGCGAAAGAGGCTAGAAATCTTAATAATAACAACTTTGTCAACGTTCCTTTATTAAAGGCAAATGCTTTTACAAATTTAAAATTGAGAGAGAGGTTAATAACTGTAAAACATTAAGTCTGTAATATAAGTAGAGACCGTCTTATAACAAAGATTATTGCTAAACTAAGAACAGGTCGTTACAGAGGAATGAAGTTCGATAGGGATAGTAGAAGTTTTTATATAGGAATTTTGATAGCTGTTTAGATACACTTGCGCATATTTTTCACTGTGTTGCTATTGTTTTAGCCATACAAGAAATGGGGGTCCTATTTTCGTCAGCAAACCCCTATGTGTATAGTATTGAACAGATTGCCAGAACAGTCATCTGGGCCTATGCTATGGTCTGATTTGGTTCCGTCACGGATACGAGATCATCATCACCACAAAACATCTTTTCTGCATAGGTAGGTTCAGAAATATTTTTTCTCTATATAATTGTGATGCACTCTATTGTACAGTCAAGTATCTTGTGATGATAGCATTTTTGATTCAGCTTGTAATAAACGTGCATGTTTTTTTTTTCTTTTTTTATGAAGTAGCAATGAACAGTTGTTAGTAAGGAGGTGGGTAACAATCGGCCTTTCTTCGTCCATCGGCAAATTAATTTTATGTAGGTTTTTTTTAATACTGATACTCAGTCGAAGTGAAAATGTTAGTTTTTTTTCAAAGAATTATTTTATTAAATAGAGAAACAGTTAAAAAATAACAATGTTAAACTATTTATAATAAATGCCTTCGATTATATTTCCTTCTCACTTTCCCTGGCTGAATCGTCACTGGATACAGTGTCTTGAAGTGTCTCAGCATATCCAAGACTTGGTGTTTTTGTCTGAGTGCGATTATGGCGCCAGTATCCCAAGTACCAAAGTACGGATGCAATACTTGCACAGCAGCCAATGTGTCTGATACCAACTTTGCACTGATAATACAATTAAATGTTTGGATTATGACCTATACCTGTTCTTATCCATACGTTATATACTTTTGAACTTGTGTGTCGGGATCTTAACTGGAGTCGAACAACTGAGGAATCTTCTCGATTTATTTGAAGAGAGTACAGCCCCGATTGATTAAAATTTTCGTGAGTGCATTATTTTTAATAAAGTACACAAAACGCATACAATGCTGCGTAAAATAATAGCCGCAATACAAAAGAAATATTTGTATTACAATATGACAAGCGCGAGGTGAAGTCATGTTTGAACACGCACGTAACGTATGAGTCGGACCCATTCACGGACAAGTTATTTTGTTTCGTATCACATCAACGCGCTCGACGCACCAAAACAAATGAATGCCAGTTTAAAATCCTTATTAGTGTAGTATTTAAGAGACCAAAGAATATAGTGGTGCTTAAAGTGCTTAACAGTTTTTTTTTAAGAAAAAGTGTGCTTAAAGTAACAAAACTCAATGAATTTGCCAAGTTTAATGAATTTTTATGTGACTCGCTGTATTTTTTTCTTACTCTATTTTAGAATAAAAGTAAAGATCAATACCTACAGAGTTCACATAAATATAATATAATATAGCTTCAATAAGTACTTTGAACTTTCATGACTATGATGGGTGAAAAAAAGCCGATCTTCCACCTCATTTATAATTCATAGTTTCAATTTAAATTTTTAAATGTTACATTATATACTTAACCCGGGATCACTCGCGCCTGTTTTTGCTACCGTGGTTACTCGCGGGGTGTAGAGAACACCCAAAACTTTTAATCCTTGTATTTAAATATGAAAAAAGTTTAAGTCAATTATGATACATATTTATAAAGTACAAGATGTTTTTTGTATTATACAAATAAAATTATTAAATTTATTGCATACAAATGAGACTAACATTAATTTAAACTAAACCTACAAATTTTCATCTTAAAATGCATAATTTTATATTTCTTCATAAACCAGTAAAACGTATATACCAGTAATAAATATACTTTATTATTAATGATAAGGATAGTAAAAAGTAGAAAAATAATATTTTTATCATTTTCCAAACATTCAGAGATGACTGTATCCATATGCTCAACTACTCGCTGGGAGTTCTCAGCACCCCAGATAAACTTTTTTTAAAGGTCGTTACGTTCCAATCGTCTGAGTAGCAGTAATTGTGCATCTGGCCTGAAGGTTCAATGACCTAAAATGTGCAGCTACAGAAAAAATCGTGGTTCTGCGCATTCTTTTTGGAATCTTAGGAGGCTTTTCTTATCGGTGGGGTGTACAGAACACCCCGCGCTAGTGATCCGGGGATAAAGACTGAATTTCCCCTGTACACTAATTTTATTTTATTTTTTTGTTATATATATAAATATATAACATGTGTTTCATCATTATTCTTTTACACGATTATTCTGGAAAACGTCTAGTGTTTCTTTGGTTCAGACGATTTTTTAAAGTTGAGGAACATATCCTCAAACCTGCCATATGTCATGTATTTTTTACACTATTTTTTTGCACGTTTTTCAAAAGAACACATCTACCGTATAAAAAAATTGAATGTATCAATTAATAAGGGAACTACTTTCTTAAGTTGAAGATATTATTTAGATGATTTATACAAATGACAACTGCGTAAAAAATCGCGATTTTAGTTTTTATTTTTTTCTTGGATAGAATTGACCCACTTTTATAATGAACTTACTGTAACTCAAATGATCTTTGATTATGGATTTTATAAATTCTTTTTAGTATCTGATAAAAAGAATGGCAGTAGAGATTTTCGACCTCATTTTTCAAATCTCAATCGCCACTTATCTCTGATTCTAAAGCATTCAATCGATTTAGGATTAGAACCCCGTTGAGAAACTCCACTTTTCGAACATTATAATCTTGCTTGATTTATCCTTGTAAAATAGTCTTGGATCTTTTGAAAAGCCTGAAAACGCTTAGGAAAGAAATCGCTCTGACGTCAGTAGCTCTCTTTTGGGAATTGACTGGAATGTACAGGGACAGTATAAAGTGATATTCCCTATGGATCACAAAAGATGGCGAATTTCAAAGGAGAGTCTGAGTATTTGATTATTTTGCTTCTATTTGGATTTTTTAGTAGTTCTTTATATTTATTTATTTTATTTTTTAGTAGATTATTTTATCTTGTTTTCAGGAGTGAAGTATAGGTAAGGATAAAAATAGATGTTATTCCTTTTAGTATGCATATTAATATGCATTATTTAAAATGTTTTTAATTATTTTGTTATAATACAGTTTAAAAAATAAACTTTCTTTCCTTTATTTCAATTTAAAATGTTTAAATAGGTTAAAAAAAACACACACACACACACTTGCTGACTTGCTTGTCTTTTTAATATGTAAAATGCTGCAACTAAACAGCATATGTTAGTAAACATAAGTCACAAATATCAAGAAAATAGCAGACATATTTCTTGTAAAAAAGCACAAATAGGCTTAGGAGAAAAATTGTATTTGTGAAATTTTCTATACATAGATTTTATATGTAGTTATTTATATTATTGTCATAAATATAAAGTGTTAAATGTAATATATGCATTTTTTCCATATTTTTATATTTTATAATGCCACTGACTGTAAAATGCGAATTCAAACTGAAAAATCGAAATTTGATGCAAATAATTAAAATTTCTAGATATGAATACAAGAATTACACGATTGTTCACGGTAATTAAATCTTGTTTCACCATTATTTCTTTTTCAAATTATGCTGTATCTTTTCCTTTTTATTTGGTTACCTGCGATTAGTTCTTATTAACCTTCGAATTAAGCGGAATGATTCAGAACTCATTTAAAAAATTGTTAAAGATTAATAAAGTACTTTAAAAACAGTATAGACAAAAAACTAACACATTAATACATGAGAATGGCTGCGAATGATTGGTTAATAGTTTATTAACGTTGCACTTCTTAACAACATTACGGCTTTCTTTGGCGGACGTGTAATTTTGAACAACTCTCAACTGATGAGAATAATATTTGAGGTGACACCCTACTCTCCAGATCACCACACCACTCCAACTTGAGCACTTGTAGCTTCAACAAATTTGACTCACAATAACACTTCTGTTCTGTGAGAAAGTGGTTTGAAAGAATTGCTACGTTAATCGGGGTTCGGGGATTTTACGCAATCAGTCACAAAGAACAAAGCAGTTCTTTAAGTGCGATGGTAATTTATTGCCGAAAACCAATCCTTGAAATACAGCATCTGCATTCACAGAATAAATTTCAGAAGTCCTTCACACATTTTCGGTGTTTAGACACAACTATCAGTGTCTAAAGTACAACTTTGTAAAATATTATCCACAAGCAATCGCTCACCCTACACGACAGCCGAAGTAAAACGATCACGATCAGACCAATTCTACTCTTCAACGGTCAAAACAAGACTGACTCAGTTTCAGCGAGTTACTCCATATTTATAGGCCTCACAGATATTTTGGGAAAAGTCCGCTTGCGTCATAGATCGTGATATAAGTGAATTTCTCCACTAATTTCCAGAGTCACGAAATCGCCAAAATGGTTACCAAGTCACCAAAGTGGTTACCAAATTGCCAACACGGTCACCAAAATTATGGCAACTTAGCCCAATCACTAAGATTTTACCAAGTTTCCTTTAAATCGCCATTATATTGTAAGGAACGGCAATGCTTGCGAATATTACTATTTCAATGCAAAATAAAAACAACATAGAGTAATATAAACGTATTACACATGCGGATATAAATTATTTACACTACTTTAAATATTATTTACAAAAAAAAAAATCCATAGCAGTATTAACTGCAGATGCAATAAGAATTTGGAAAATTTAAATGTTATTTATTTCAAAAATTATTTATAATCTGAATAAGAAACAATCTACACATTGAAATATTATTAAATAATTATTTTGTTCTATTAAAAAAAAATTCGGCTTTATAACCACGTGAGAGATTTAATTGCCTTTTATACGCCAAGTTCAGCCACTTCGCGCAAAACTTACTTAAAGCAAAAGAGCGCAAACAAATCATCATTTGAAATCATACGAACAATTTTTCAAAATAATTCTTGAGATATCGTATACTCCTGCTATGTATATTACAAAGTTATCAACCAACCTGTATTCTTATAATTAAAGGATTTTAAAGGTTCTGGTGATCTCTTACTTTATTTAATTTTTTATGTAATATACTGTTTTCACAAACTGTGTTCCACTGAACCGTGGGATTTCCCCATGGATTACCCGAGTCACAATAAAAAATCGAAGGAAAATTATACATGTGTATGAAATATAAATTAGCGTTCTATATGTATTTTGAATAACTTCAAGTATCTAAAATTCATTCCAGTCATTAAAACTGAATATTTTATTTACACATAATATATATATAATTATATTTTGTAATACTAATTTTAACTTTTACTATTTGTAGTATAATAAAGAACAATCAAAAATGTTTTTTATGTGCACTAGCTACCATACAGTGAATATTCTATTATTTGCTACTCCAAGCTCCATGAAATAATTTTATACTCTTTAGTCCAATGTTTTACAGAGCTAAATAGTTTTCTAATGAAAAATGCATATTTTCTCATTTGTCGAGAAAAATAAACATATGTAATAAAGGAGAGGGAAGAATTTATTGATATACTAACAGATTCGATGTTAGAATCTAAATTTAAGCAACTATAGCTCCTAAATTTCTGGTTGAAAATTATATATATATATGGGAATCTAACCGAAATCTTCCAAAAAAGTTAGATTCTTCAGATAGCGGGGGTTTTATTGGCGTGGTGTCTTAGTTTTTTTTACGATGTATTGATTAATTTTGAAAAGATAGATGACATAATTGAAAGAAAGAAACTTTTGTTGCAAACTATATAATTCACTATATGACTTTTAAGGGAGCATTTACAGGGAGAATATTTACAGAATGGAAACTAGATAGGCATATTTTAAAGAATAGGAAGATTAGATTAATCCCTCTGGGAGGACGGTAGAGATTAAATAAATTTCATTAAGCGGTGCTATTGTGACTTACCGCCTGGCGCGGTTGAACGGGCGCTAATGCGCGAAAACGTTGTTTATTAGTCAAGTGTCAGTGGGCCTCTACCGAAAGAGGTTGATGTCAGCGTTTTAATAAGCATGCTAGATGGCGTTGATGTGGAATGCTGTTTTGATTAAAATTGCCGTCCTCTGCAAAGGGATATGATCTAACCTTTTACCCATGGGGTATCCTATATATATATGAATACACACGCACATATATATATATATGCTGAAACCTGGACAACTGTGAATGCACTCTTACTGTATGCAGGTGGATCCAGTAGATCAATCTTTAAAGGAAAATTGCCCAGATATTGTCAACATAAAAGGTTTTATTCTGGAACTTAAAAATGAAAGACATCACTGTGTTAATAAGTTAATGAACTCGACACTGCTCCAACGGATTTCCATTTATTTCGATCTCTGAAAGATTTTTTAAGGGGTAAAAATTTTGAAATTTTGGTGGATGCCGAAAATACCATCTTCAGATATATTGCTCGAATTCATTTGATTTTTATCGATCCCTCATTGAAAACTTTCACAATAGACAGCAAAAGATTGTTTATAATGAGGATAATTACATTATTGATTAAAATTTAAAACTTAATAAAAATGCATCTATTTGAAATTAAAGTAGAAAAAAGACATTACTTTCCGGTCCACCTAATAAATCATAAATCTGGACAAATAAGGGGGGAAAAAAGCTTGAATCATAGATTTAAAGAAATGCCAATTCCTCAGTACTTTTTTACTCTATAAGAAGCAATCTATAACAGAAATAGACTAACTGTTTCCATCGTAAAAGCAAGTCACACTATCTATTAATACATAAAAAAAAAGTTCTCAATCATATATCATTATCTGTAGAAAGTGGGTCCTGGTAAAAATAGGAACGTCCTAAGTGAGCTAATTTATCCCGATTAGGTTGATGTCCCAATAAAGCTTTTTTTCCAATACATGGAAGAAGAGAATTAGGAGAAAAATATAGCAACCAACGAAAATGAAGGAAATCAATACTGATGTTTCTACGAAAAAGCACGTTTCGAACATAGTTTGTCAGCGTTATTCGTAGTTTTGATGCCATACCCCAGTGCTTCTCAAACTTTCAATATTTGTGACACAATTTTCAGCCATTATTTTCATCGCAACCCCTCCTCCCATAAAATAGTAATGTATTGAATGCAATAATAATACCCTTAGACGCTAAAGCTATAATGCGACCTCATAAACCATACAAATTATCAAGATAAGTATTAAGTTTTGTATGTGTTTCTTTTAAGTAATACATATATTTTAAGTTGCTTTTAAGTAATACATGT
>BMAV01013418.1:15504-32124 GCA_019973955.1 Trichonephila inaurata madagascariensis | reverse complement strand
ACAGTTGACATAGAATTGAAAGGGATCGGAGCGCATGCTCATTACGTCCTTACAGTTCCGAAACTTGGCCATCACTGAAGATTGTTCTGTTCGCTAGAGAGCGCGAAAGTCTCTTTACTGTTGATATGGAAGAGTCTAAATAACGGGGGGTTACAGAGCTTATTATATTTTTTTAAACCACCCTAATTTTCCTTGCATTAATTTAAAAAAATAAATCTACGCATTGCATATACTTAAAACTACATCAAAATAAAGGGGGTGAATGGATACATACACAGTAAAATTGACAAAGGGTTTTCTTTTATTTTTTTAAATATGCTTCAGTTCATCCAAACTTATTTGGAGAAATGCATTGACATGTTATTTTGTTATCTATCACTGATATGCAACTGAAGTATCCTTTTATGTATTACATTAATACTTTAATAAAAATGGAAGATGAAACGATATCAGAAAAAAAGAT
Source organism: Trichonephila inaurata madagascariensis (assembly GCA_019973955.1). Classification (NCBI taxonomy): domain Eukaryota; kingdom Metazoa; phylum Arthropoda; class Arachnida; order Araneae; family Nephilidae; genus Trichonephila; species Trichonephila inaurata. The sequence continues at coordinate 31,661 of BMAV01013418.1, read as the reverse complement.
TTAGAATTTTCGTTCTGAAATTTAATGTTTAAAAATATAATAAAGTTTAGAGACTAAATTAATTAAAATCATTATTAATTCGATAAGTTACCAAAGTTTATCATTAATAAATTAATCGCAATTTGTACTAATTCTAAGCAAGATTCTTTTACCGGGGCAATCCTAAATTTCATGAAACTTCTCAGCTCCCCAAATTACACATGAGCAAAATATTAAATTACTTCAAAGTTTCTCTTAAGAAATGTTAAATCGGTACTTGTACCATTCCACAAATTTTGGAACATGCGTTAAACTGCCGACTAATTTCACCAAGCAAAGAGACATAACAAATTTAACAAAAACAATTACATCACTATTATTTTTACTGTGTTCAAACGTGATCAGGGACAGTTTCTACTATTGGCTGTATATCGCAGCATTTGGCGGTTTTATTATTTGAAGATATTGGTCGATATTATACAATACATTCACTCCAAATTTGTCCCTTAAGCATATATTACACAAAAATATCAGTGATTTTGGATGGTGAAACTTATTTTTGAAAAAAAAAATTTGAAATCACCTTTTTCTACTGAATTCTACATGAATATAGATTATTGTAAACAACGTCAAGTTATTCATTTAAGGGTAAATAGGAAGAGTCGAAAAAGGTTATATTAAAATTCTGATTATTTCCAATGCTTTTATAGAAGGTAAACATCCTACAGAAAATGTCTATATGTATAGTCGTATTTCGTTTCGTGATCCTAATTACCGTTAAATATCATAGAACTGATCTAAGTACACTTCTTGGGTCAATATTTGTAACTAAATGCGACAAATTTATTTAGGTCTTAAATTTATTAGCAGGATAATATCAATATACATGAGCATTTAGACTTTAATAGTTATGTAAAAAAATCCAGAGTATTCTTATGCTTAATACATTTCAGCTGTGGGGTTGCACAGATTTCTTTAACACACAATGTTGATATATCAATAACAAGTGTAAAGTCTTTATATGAAATTTATCAAAATTATTGAATTTTTTATATTTTAACTGTACAAATACCAATAATTGCATATTTGTTATCCATAGCAAAAAAAAAAGGTTCATCTGTGTGATAAAAATTTATATCAGTCAAATTCTGGAAAACAGATGTGTTAAGAAATCCTCACATAATAAATAGATACCACACAAATATTTAATANAATTGCATATTTGTTATCCATAGTAAAAAAAAAGGTTCATCTGTGTGATAAAAATTTATATCAGTCAAATTCTGGAAAACATATGTGTTAAGAAATCCTCACATAATAAATAGATACCACACAAATATTTAATAATTTTTTTTCTAAAAGAATTATGGATTTAAAAATGACCTTTTATTTTGATCGTGTACAAGAGAACAGGAATTTAATATTCAATATATGCACAGAATATTTTATATTCTATAATACACACATTTTAATGCCTTAATTTTTTACCACATTCCGAATGTAATTCTCGATAAATTATATCTTTTTACTAAAACAGTACTGCGAATAGAGACTTTCAAAATGTTGCATGATTTTTTATATATAATTTTACAAATGGTAATTTTCATTTCTAATGTTTGAAAGTGGTATAAATTATATATATACTTGTTTTAATGACATATGTATGATTACATATCAGATCTTTGTGTTCTTATTTTAGATAATTAAAAACAGAAATATCTCTTTTATAACTAATCTGAAGATGTGTAAAACAAATAAAATTTAAGCTAACTAAATATATTTTATCTTTTTATATGTATGTTCTCTATATAATTTAATTTAAAATAAACAAAAATTTCCATTCATGTAGACATCTATCCAAATCCGATTGGATTGTTCGGCCACTTATCCCGCCAATTTTTTCTTGCCAAATCGTAGGGTTTCTACTCCAAAACACAACACACAAAATAGCGCCAAACTGGCGATATTTCAAAATTTATCGGACCAGTGACCGATTCGATCTATTTAGAAGTTTCTTATGTGAAGATAAAAATAGTAGAAACGTAGTTCGGTTTTTGGTGGCGACGGTTTCTAAATGGTTGGTATTGAAAACAAATGTCATTCTTATCCATGTTTACAAAACACTCGAATTTTTACAGAGATATTAAAAAAAGATTTTTTTTCCGACAATCGACGTCAAATATGAAATTTTGTATATAATATAAATGTTGTAATGTTGTATAATATAAATGTTGTAAATGTTGTATAATATAAATGTGCAAGAGCATAAATAATAGTAAACAAAGAAATGTTTGGCGGTAAGAAAACGAAAACAATCACATGTCCTCTTCATGATAATCGCGCTAAAAATTCTAGTTGTTTCCATGGTTACATTTTATAATCACATGAATCTATCAACCAATCACCAGATTCTCAAGTAAACGCACCCCATTCTCATGTAAACGGGTCGAAAAAACATCCCGGTATATTCCCGGCTTTCGTCCGCATTTCGAAATTGCCGGTATTTTTCCGGCTTCCATGTAAACGGGGCTTTAGTGTCTTACAATAATATTAATGTTTTTTCAAGATTATAAATTGTGGATTGTGAAAATTGACCCATATACTCAGTGTTAATAAATTATTATAAAATATTTTTAGATTGAATTATATATATATAAATTTTCATATTTTAAAAGTTTATGTTTCGAATAAAAGACATCACATTACACGTAAATCTTAAAAAAGTTCGTTTCCTTGAAAAAAAATTGAAAACAAAGTGTACATGCATGCAGTTTTTTTTTTCATATTACATATTTAAACAAACTGTACAAACAAAATTCAGCACATCAAACAACAAATGTTTTTAACCGATAAAAACACAAACATTCTCAATCACATAAAGGGAATGGCTTTTTTGGCAAATATTGAGCTTCAAACGCATTTTACGTCTTCACTTTTCTTGTATGATAATTATTTTTTATTTCTTCGAATATGCAGTGGCACACTGTCAAAACAAATGAATTTTTCTAGTGATTCACGAAATGCTTTCTTTACTTTAACATGAGATTTTTACCCTCATATCTCTTTACTGCAACTCTCAGGGCTTACCTGAGGATGACATGTGTGATGTACGATCATAAATGTATCAGTGTACTGCAAACATTAAAAATGAATCATTTATGTAATAGCATTAAGAAGAATGCAAGTAAAATGTCCATCATGTGCCGACCTCGATAAGACATTCTACAAATATAAAAAACAATACACTTCATGTAGGATGTATCAATACAATGTTTACAAATTTTCTGTACCAATAGATTACCCCTAGACCAGGGGGGTGAATCTTTATGAATCATCGTGCTACTTTTTCTTAAGAAATGTTTGATGAAGTATAGACATGCCGTCAAATAATTTTGACTTGTGATTATTAAGAAAATAATAAAACTTAATACCCCAACAACTCTCTCAAAACTCTTTTTTATTACGTAAAAATACCTTTCGTACTGCATAGTTGAAAATGTTTTAGTTATACGTGTAATTCAAATTAAAGTAACAATAGTGTGACTTATATGTTGCTGCAGCTTGGATGACAAATAACTTATATCAGGATTGTGTAAGATGTTACTTTTAGTAGAATGCACGCTGGATTGGAGTCATCTTCCAAATGGTTTCTAAGCAATTAATTATTTTTGCTGAGGTTCACTTTTTTGATAAGAGGATTTGTGGTTTGTTTCAAAATGTCGTTTTACAGACGATGTTCTGCATACCACTGTTCCAGAGCATAAAACACGCCCCACTTTGTCGCCTTTACTAATGATGCCATTTTTCTAGATTCACCAAGTTTGAAATTCTCTGTTACACTTACTATCTAGCACTTTTTGTTCTGGACTAGCCATGTTGAATAACAGTTAATAATCGTAAATATAACACAAATAAACTTAAAAATACATTTGTGTTAACCAAATTGAATATGCTATGCGTAGACAAACTTTGCATCATAAGCAACTGTAGTCCGTTACGTAACTAAGGCAAGACAAAATCAAACGACTGTGCTTCCCGCCGTCCCGCGAATTATCACTCGCGTTTGTTTGTAATACTTCATAGTGCACTTTGTTATTTTGAAATAAAATGCAAATTGTTTTGATCACTCGTGTCTCAAGAATGACACACGTGCCACTGGTTCACCATTCCTGCCCTAGACGATGGGAAGCAACGCCTAGTCGGAAACGATTTTTTTTGGCTCAAAAGAGACAAGGCAAACCACAAGAAAATCGGGATAAGGATGAGAGGAGAAATACAGAAAATGAGAGAAAGTATAGAAAAGAAAGAGAAAAAAGACATTGAGGTGACAAAGATATTCGTAAAAGTATTTGTTCAAAATTATGACCCCTGATCCAAGCCTCACATCTCCTGATCAATGAATCAAGACATGACTGGCGATACCCCAAGTATTGTTGGTACCAGATCCAGGACTGCCTCCTCCACCTCATTAGTTGACATTCTTACTCTTATAATGGGGCTTTATCGCGCCTTCTAACTAATCCTCTTTGGTAATTTTTGGAGCCAGAATGGCATTTCAATCCAACCTTCTCAAGATGAAAATGCGATATGCAGATTAGTGAATCAATATATATTGGGGCTTTAGCATTTGCGAGAGTGAGTCATATAAGAGCCATATAGAAGTCATATATCGCAGAAGTCGGCTGGAGGCTGGAAAGTTGAATAGAAGCTGGATCAAGTTGGATAATAATATATATAGAAGATTAATATTAAAAGAATAGAATACAAAAGAAAGACATAAAGCTTGGTTGTGCAGATCGCCGTGTGATATCGGTAAGAGATTGATTATTAAAGTTTAATTATAGAACGGACTCTACCTTATTAAAGAATCTGCTATTGATAAAGATTCGAAGGTTAATTTATAATAAAGTTAGTGAGTAGGATTTCAGGCGCTATTTTAACTTAGTATTGATAATTACGTCGTATAGCTCCTGATCTGCTTCTTCGAGTAAGACGTGTGTTGCATTGATGAATATATGTTCAGACGTAATAAATTAGATTTATTATGGAGGATTCGAGTGGTCAATCATTTATTCCTGCAAATTTAGGTCGCGTGGATTAAGAGATGATACTCCAGGGCAGGGGGTATCACACTCTTCGCTCACATATCTGTGTTTCTACGATGAAGAATCCGCTGTCAGACAAACTCTGGTGCAAGTGGCAAGGAAGGCATGACTGAAGGTTTACCCCTGGACTAACTTAGGAGTTATAAGCGCTCTGTGGCTGGTCCAATACAATTAGGGATCCTAATGCGAGATGCATATCAGCTAACTCAGATTTCGTGCAACGTTCCATCTTACTACACTTATGCCGGCAGGTGAATTAAGCTTCATAATGAGTGTGAGAAAAAAAACGTGTGTGCATGCTCTGCTATCTGATCATTCGTTTTACGTAACGCCATCTATTGCTGAGAAGCCGAAGACTTCCTAACATTTTTGCTGTACTAAGAACAATAAGCATGTTTTCTCCTCTTCATGCTTTGTCTTTGTTGTGTTTTATGTCGTCACTACCGTGTGTAAGCGATTTTGACCATATATTAGTATGCGATTTGCCATCATCTAGATATACTCTATCTAACCAGAAAGTTTGCAACCATTGTTCAGATACACACTGAATACAAGTAAGGATTGCTAGTTGCGTCAGCAACAAACGCTTTAGAAAGAAAAAATAGAAGGCTCTTTTATTTTGCTTCCTCGTTGAATAATATGGAAAGCAGTTGTCTACAGTTGCAAAATTAAAATCCGAATGATTAAGGTATATGAACAGCATTTTGATAATTGTCCATCCAGTTATAGGAACTCGTAAAGAATAAAATTAAGTCCTAATGATCTAGTATTAAATCAGGAGGCACCAGTGTGTATGAAAAGTATTGCACCGCAATACAACACCGAATACGAATACAAGCATATATTGAGTAGATGTCGATGGAAGATTGTTACGCATGATTTTAAGTTTAAATTAATTTTTTTTTAGTAAGATCATGTTCCTTTAGAAATTATCAACATAGGAAAGCACATTAAAAATATAATTTGAAATGCCTGAAGAATTGCAGAATTAAATCCATTGTATAAACACAGGTTAAACACAATTTACTGTAGTGTATATTAAAAATAGTACATTCTTTTTTCCTGTAAGCCATTATTCTTCTTATAGGTATCATAACTGTACAGGCTGCCCAAATAATATAATCTACAGATGACCAAGTATGCTTTAACCTTATAATCGATAGCTGTTATCTTGATATTTATACTCGCCATAAGCATAACGATCAATCCTTTCAAATTGTCCATAAAGTAATCTCTAACAATAAATGGAGCTGATGCACAAAGATCAGAACCTACTATAGAAGGTCTGAAAAAAATTCCAAACTGTTTTGTGTGTTCTAGCTTAATGATCTCAGATCTATTTATTAGGTTTATCATGTGCTCCTTTGGTCAAATAGAAATATATGAGTGGTTTTTTATGTAACCTTTTATTTCGTTTTCTTTTTTTTTCCCATTATTTTGGTACTAAAAAAACGAAGGTGAGATACTTTTGTTAGATTTTTTTTCATTAAAAAATAAAAACTTCTGGTGATTTTTTTCTATTGAATACGTTTAGTTCGACATAAGTGTTTTGAATTTCTTAACTTTTTAAGGTCCCCGACTACGTTCAGAACCGTGATTTTAAAAAAGCGCATAAATAGATAGTTTTCATGATATTTAGAATCACAGATTAGAATACATGCATAAAATTATTTTAAGAACAATTTGACAAAAAAGAATTATTTAAATATAATATTTCGGCAAAAAATTAACTTAGAATAACTGTTTTTCAAAATGTTCTTTTGTGAAAAATGCTTCTATTATAACAATATTTTTCCTGTATATAGCTCAGACCTCTGTACAGAGGCTCAACTATGATTTTTGAAAAATTCACATTATTTTCAGAGTTACGACCTATTGAAATAATTATCGGCGTTTTTTTTCTTAAAATTATTACCCTCTGTTGTCGTAAAACATGGATAAACCCACTTCTAAGTTATATATTTTAAAAACTCTAGTTGAGCCTCTGTACAGAGGTCTGAGCTGTATACAGGCAAAATATTATTATAATAGAAGCATTTTTCACAAAAGAAGAATATTTTGAAAATTTGCCATTCTATGTTCATTTTTTGTCAAAATAATGTAATTAAATAATTTTTTATTGTAATACTATTCTTAAAACAATTTTATATACATTTTCTAATCAAAGTGATACTAATTATCATAAATATTATCCATTTATCCGCTTTTGCAAAATCACGGTTCCGAACGTAGTCGGATACCTTAAATTATTTATAGACAGTTATTTTCAATTTTTTCTCTCCTAAGTGGACTTATGATGTAAAGCTTTTTTATGTTATATATAAGCCTATGATCTCTTAATTGTGGATCCTTTTGCAGCTATTTAGTCTTAAAATTATTTTTAAAATGCTTTATTGATTGTCACTTTTCCCAATAGTGTTAATACAAGGACCTTAAATCAGAGTTATCAATTGTTTCTTCTAATTTTGCATCCCTGTAAATCTCCAAACTGCTAGCAAATGTAATCATTTTGTCTTCTTACCGTACTGTTTAAGCACAATAAATATATGTTTTGTATTTTCTTTCCAATTAATGGTGCTGCAATTTTAATGACCAGTAGTGTTTTATCCACTTACCCGCTATAGTTCAAAAGATAAGACCATGACAAACATTTTAGATTTCTTAATAAGTAAGGGTATGTGTTGTGTGGCGAATGCATCTAAAAGTTAAGAAAAAAAGATGTTTGAAACTATGCATGTGCGTTATACACCGGAATATATAGTACATATACATTAACACTTATAATAAAAGAAAAATAGACAAAAACATGGCTGAAGGAATGTATTTTTTTGTCTTTATGCATAGAATCCTATGTTTAAATGCATATTTCCTATAATAAGTAAGAAAAACATTCGCTTCAAGCTATCCACGTATGGATTTACCAGTGGTCACTCTTTGTTCCTTGGAAACCACTACCAAAAATTTAAAAGAAAATTATAAATGTTCACAAAATGTGGATTTGCGTTCTCTTTGAAGTTTGTGTAATCACAAATATCTAAATCTCATTTCAGGCAATTTAACTAAAAACTTTGTACATACATAATAATTTTATTTTTAATACCACACACATTTCGACTTTTATCTCACTCTCTCTGTACGAATAAAGAGTTTTTCATGATGCTGGAATAAATTTATTTCTATCATCATTAACTCCATCGAGAATGCACGAATACAAATTAAAATTCGAAGGTGAAGGCTTGAAACCTTAAGAAAATAGACCTACATAATACATGTTAAATACAGATTTATAATTTGGGCAATGAGTATGAACAGTTATATAATTTGTACAATGGGAGTTGGTCCACCGTTAAGTGGACAGGGGTACATCCTAGTCATAATATAATAAAAGAATATTAAAACGTTGTTTCTTTACACGTACTACTTAATAGAGCGTTAATACTCTTGTTTACTCATTCTGGGTTCCACGAAATAAATTTACACTTATTAGTACAACGTTTTGAAAAACTAGTTTTCTAGAGGAAATGTACTTTTTTACATTTGTGGAAGAAACACTTATAATGAATTAAGGTATACGACAACGTTCGGAACTGTGATTTTAAAAAAGCGCATAAATGGATAATTTTCATGATATTTAGTGTCGCTTAGATTAGAATACATGTATAAAATTGTTCTAAGGACACATTTCGATAAAAAAAAAATTATTTAAATACAATATTTCGGCAAAAAATGAACTTAGAATAACCTTTTTTCAAAATGTTCTCCTTTTGTTAAAAATGCTTCTATTATAATACTATTTTGCCTGTATATAGCTCAGATCTCTGTACAGAGGCTCAACCATGGTGTTTGAAAAATTCACGTTATTTTCTGAGTTACAACGCATTGAAATAATTATCGGCGTTCTTTTCTTAAAATTTCTCCCCTCTGTTGTCTTAAAACATGGATAAACCCACTTCTAAGTTATATATTTTAAAAATTGTAGTTGAGCCTCTGTACAGAGGTCTGAGCTATATACAGGCAAAATATTATTATAATAGAAGCATTTTTCACAAAAGGAGAATATTTTGAAAATGGGTCATTCTATGTTCATTTTTTGTCAAAATATTGTACTTAAATATTTTTTTTTATAGTAATACAATTCTTAAAACAACTTTACATATATTTTCTAATCTAAGTAACACTAAATATCATAAATAGTATCCATTTATACGCTTTTGCAAAATCACGGTTCCGAACGTAGTCAGATACCTTAAGTACAATTTATTAAACTATCAAGATATTCAACGCTAAATTTAAGCAAGATCTCCTGAGTTTTACATTGCAAATTCATGCAAAATACACAGGAGTTTTCACAAAGATATAAATATTTTAATGTACTCCAGAATAATGTATTTAAGTGAAAATGTTTCTCGAACGTTATTGGCCAGAAAACAAAATAAAACACTAAATTGAATGCAGAATACGAAATGTGTCGAGATTATTTCGATATACGTGGACTTTGAATGTATAAAAAAAATGCAAGCACATATCCTTGTTACTGAATGTAATGCATGTGTGTGTGATTAGGTAATGGACTATAAAATAATACTATTCAAGTGTGAGTAGATTGCATTAAAATGACATTAAAATTATTTAATAGCAGATACAAAACTTTTTAAAATGTCTTCTTAAAATATCTGCAACAGTTTGATTTACATTAAATATTCCTTTAAAATATATTTTTTTCTCTCTCTGTGTGTAATGCGATTTCTCATAAACACCTTGTAATTCCAAGGGTTCGGTGAGTACAAAAAGTGTGATCATTGAAGTAGAGAGTACATGGCACGCGCGCGCACATTTTTGTATATTCTAAGCATATGATTTACTTTTTCAAGTAGCCTAAATTGCATTTATTCCATTTTAGCAGCTGTTTCTTTACATCTACTTTTCAACGCAAGTATTCCAAGCCCATGCAACGGTAATCATAAAGCCAAAACAAGAAATAAAGCAGTACATTTATATGAACTACACGCCAAAAAACACATTTACTTTGACATTCCAATATAGAACGTGACACACTTGCTCCATCATTCTCGATAAACTAGTCTATTTTCAACACGTGCTATTCAAAATTCCACACTCATTTTTAGTTTTACGTCTCTTACCATTACATATTTAGAATAAACTTGCACAGTATTTTCCAAGAAAAATATCGTATAATGTGATGCATATTTTATTTTCTGAGAAAAATAATAATTTTCAAGATTCAGGTAATAATGATCAGTAGATTTAGCTTTATTTTCTCGAGGCCAGTCTTTACTATTATAAGATATAGTGCTTATGAAATGTGAATATTATCTTTAGAAGGTTCATTTACATGTTCTACATTCATGCTATTACAACTTTCTTAATAGACCTTACTTAACCCTTCTATGCATGATGAAGGAAAATTCTTTCATGATATTTAGTGAACAAAAACTGTACTCAAAACAGGTGTAATATAAATTGGTTGTTTGCTGACAACTTTTCTCACAACTATTGCGTAATAAGGAACATAACTGTCATAACAAAATGTTACAAACATAATAGTGAGTTTAAAATTGTCATTAGTGTGTTTTTTGAGTTGAAAGAAGATGCAATTTCTTGAATAATTTTATAACTAATCTCAGAGATTGTTGCTAATAAAAGGGATAATGAGTGGGAAAAAAAGGTTTTAATTTTGTTTCTAATGTTAACTATGCAATTTATATCGAATACCCCAAATAAGCTTCCCAAAACATGTGACAGAAATTTACATCTGTATGCAGCTGTTTCATTTCAAATGCTTGATGAAAACTTTTTTTACTGTATGTTTATTTTATGTTACTTTTGTAGAGAAAAATATGAAAGTGAGACATAAAATTTATTTAGACCAGTTAGAAGACGTTTGGTTATCAGAAGATAGCCTTGTTGACGAAAATTGTGACTATGAATACCATGATGCAGATCGAATTAGAATAATTAAAATAATAATTATTTTTTCAACAACCGCAAGAATAAAAATGATACAAAGATATGTTTTATTTATTTATTTATTTTGCATAACAGGTCAATTTGCACGATGATGGATATTTCCATCATACGCTTTTTTAGTTATTTTATATTATATATTTATACTAGGAGTTTTTTTAAAAAAAAAACAACACATTTTTCCATTAATTTAGAGCATGAATTGTATTACCCTTATTTATTTAAGAAAAAATGAACCAAATCATGCAAAGAAAGGTTAATAAAAGATAATAACATTGATATGATCATTTTAGTTTAACCAGGGGCACAGACGTACTTTATTTTTTTTGTTTTCATTAAGCTGTTACCTGTAGAGAGCTTCTGCAAAATTACCTAGAAGCAATACAGTTGGCTAGAAGCCACGAAGTTAACTCGAGTATTCAAGAACTGTACCGTTGATATATCTCATGAGTTCAAAAAATCTCGCAACGTGTAGCCTAAATGGCTTCTTAAGGAAAGTGAAACAAGCAGCTAATTTCATTTTTGTATGGTGACCTTAACTTCGCATCCTTAATTTTAAATCTTTCTTTCTTTTTCATTTTTTTTTTTTTTTTGGGGGGATTTTTTGTGCGTGCTAAGAGTAGGCTTGAAACAAATATTCTAATATATTTCTAAATTTATTGATCTCTTGGCATCTAAAAATTCAAGGAGAAAAGAGATTGTAAAAGGCACGCACACAAAACTAGTTATATATCATACCTTTCAACAAAAATTGAATTCCATTAAAAAAACTTCTAAAATATACATTGATAATTCTTCTTATACGTTAATCCTTCATCAACCGAAGAAGTATTCTTAAAATTATGAACAATATCAATTAAAATTTCGAGAAAGGAAGAAAAAAAAAACTGAAACTAAAACAAAATATTTTTAAATTACTGCTATTCTAATTTATTTAATTCACTTCTGATGAATACTTTACTCAGAATCATTTTTTATAGAATTGAATGTAGAAATTGGAATTCAATTATACTCTTTTTGGAATACAGTTTTTATTTCTTAACAATATATAAAAATGTACTAATGTATGTACAAGAAAGATTAAAAATATACTGTATTTTTTTAAATTTTCAATGTTGAAATAGTGATTTTAATTCCACACATTATTTTTTCTATCTGACTATGAAGGGTAATAATTTATCTTTGTTTCAAAAAATACTTTAGATGAATTTCATTGCTTAGAAGTATAAAGTATAATTAGACTGATACCATTTCAAAAATAATTGACGGAAGTTGTATAGGTAAAGGGAAAAAATATTGATTTTCTTATAAGAATACAAAAATATAAATGGTATAACCAATTAAAATACAAATAGTAGAGTAAAAAATTACATCTAAATTTTAAGTTAGCCGTAAAAAAATATTTAAGAAATTGTAAGGACATTAAAAGTGTTATAATACAAGAATCACCTAGAAGTTTACAGGGGAAAAAAAGACTGTATATCAGACTCATAGTTGACCCCCATCATATTGTGAATGTAGTTTCATTTGTTTTCTAAACGTACAAAATATTCGGCCTGAAGAAGTTCCTAAAAGTTATTTTTTTTTCCTTTTTACATTTTGATATAACTGTATGAACTTTGATGTACATGCATTTACTATTCCTTTTCTTACTGGACCAGCTGGATGTGGGAAAACGTTGGTTATAAAATATATATTGCTGAGGGAAAAATACCAGGTAATCCAAAAGTCCGTTAACATTTGAAAAATCAATAATTCATGGAATAATGTAGGGATAAAGGTAAAAATTGACACACATGTTTGAAATGACATGGGGTTTTATAGAAACCAAACAAGTAAACAAATTACTAACAGATGGGGCTTTATATAAAAAGCAATAATTATCATTACAATTGGTTTTTAGCAATAAAAGATGCTCTTCATTACAAATATTCAACATATCAGCCATCACTCAACAACAATACATGTAGGTGAGGGACAATGTTGAAAACAACATCATGAAGCATATATGTAGTCAATGTGAGTGATTGCCGTTGGATGCTGTCTTTTAGCATCCCATTGAGGTCGGACAATCGCGCTGGACAAGCGACTTCAGATAATCCCACATCCAATAATCACACGGATTGAGGTCTGGGGAGATGGAAGGACAAGCATGATGGGTAGGGCTATTCAGTTATCAATCCTTACCAAATGATGTGTGCAAGGGATCTTTCCAACCCTTCTTATGGTGAAATGACTGTAAAGCTGTAGTAACAAATTCTTAATTCTGTTAATACAACTTTACTAACAATCATTTTCTGGTTAAGACAACATAGCTCAATTATTAGTGCATCTCTTCCCTGTCTGATCAGAGCAGATTTTATAGGCGATTTTCATGCAGTGTCACTAATGTTTATCTGTCCAGTGCCCTCTCTTGTCCCCTTTTCGTCCTTTTTATTTATTCCAATAAAAACCCACGTCCATGCAAGCATGCACATCAATTTTTACCTCTCTATTTACATTATTACGTGAATTATAGAATTTTCAAATATTAAATGACTTTTTGGTCAAATGGTGTAATAGAATTGCTCAAAACGATGGATGCAGTGATTCCTACATACCTTGTGTATTAATTGGAAAGGAAGCCTTTGCAATACATGAAACTATCCACGTTGCTTTGAAAGTGCAGTTGTTAAAAATGTTATCAAGGAGTATAGAAGTTTGCTCATCAATATAGACCAGGGGTTCGCAAACTTTTAGCTGTGACCAATCTACCCATATACCTCAGCGTGCCACACAGTAGGTCATTTTGGAAACCATTCGATTCGGTTATAATGCATGCAGAGTCAGGGAATAGAAGTCAATAATATAGTACACACGATATTTACAGTCTTACTATATATTATTTTTGCTTCATTTAAGGTACCTGGCTACGTTCGGGGAACCGTGATTTTAAAAAAGCACATAAATGGTCAATTTTTATGATATTTAGTGTCATTTAGATTAGAATACATGTATAAAATTGTTTTAAGGGCATTTTGACAAAAAATTATTTAAATACAATATTTTGGCAAAAAATTAACTTAGAATAATCTTTTTTCAAAATGTTCTCCTTTTATAAAAAATGCTTCTAAAATAATAATTTTTTGTGTGTGTTTGTGTGTGTGCTTATATAAAGTAAAGACTTGTCAAGAGAGCCTGAACTATTTTTGTTTGAAAAATTTACATTATTTTCCGAGTTACAACCAATTGAAATAATTTCTTAAAAGAAATAATTTTTTAAAATTTCTCTCCTCTGTTTTCGTAAAACATGGATAAACCCACTTGTAAGTTATGTATATCAAAAATTCTAGTTGAGCCTCTGTTCAGAGATCTGAGCTATATACAGACAAAATATTATTATAATAGAAGCACTTTTCACAAAAGGAGAATATTTTGAAAATGGGTCCTTCTATGTTCATTTTTTTTTTCAAAATATTGTACTTAAGCAATTTTTTTTTGTGATACTATTCTCAAAGCAATTTTACATACATTTTTTAATCTAAGTGACACTGTATATCATAAATATTTTAAATTTATACGCTTTTGCAAAATCACGGTTCCGAACGTAGTCGCGGATACCTTAAAGATATTTCTTAACATAAATATAAACATAAAGTATAACTATTTCTTCAAAAAGATAAAAATTGAACATATTTTTTTAAAAATATGTATTAAAATAAGAAATAGACAACGTAAAATAAAAGTATTTCTCTTCATTACAGTTAAATAAAAAATTTAATGCGAACTCAGTGCTTTCACCATTCTGCACGAATTCACACTTACAAATAGCAAACTGTTTGTAATTTTCAATTTGATTAATTTGAATAGCACATTAATTTGTTTGCCATTTTCTTTGCGAACTCGAATTATTTTTCATATGAGGAAAGGTTTTTTTTTTTACTTTGATGATATGCAGAACCAAAAGAGGGAAGCTGAGTATATGCAGTTAATTTTCTTTCTTTAAACAATAAAACCTCTCCAGCAATGGCATTCAATAATTTACAAAATAGCTGTACATTTGTCTTTAGTTATCTTTCAGATTTTTTTGTAATTCCGTAAATGTCCATATTTTTTAAGATATTTATCAAATACTAATACCATTACTAATTTTTCAACTACCATCCATTCAACAACAGAAAAATTTGTAAAGTAGTGCCAAGTGAAGAGAATTGCACAGCGTGCCACATGTGGCACGCATGCCTTAGGTTGCCGACATCTGATATAGATCATTTTTTAAGTATATCCGAGTGATAACCATCAATGAGATCAGTGTGTTTAGTGTAGAACTGCTAGAACAAACTGACCAACGTCTTAAGGAAATCACTTGTAATTTTAGTAAATTAGATGTATATAATATTTATAATGGTGATTTAAGACAATTACCATTAGTTACATCAACTTTGATTTACAAGAAAATAAAACGCAGAATAGCTGGGCCAACAGTAGGGAGTGGTTTGAAGTCTTACGAACTGGCAAAGTTATGAGCCAAGAAACCAAAGCGTTTTTTGCAAAGCTCTTAAGGCAATTGGGAATGGAGAATAGCTGAACGCGCGCGTAGATGAATTTTTATGAATTGGATATAGATTCATGAGCAAATAGCTGGTATTGCTTGTCCTCATGAAATATTCATATAGAAGTTTTCTCTTCTATCATGTGGTCATAAGCACACACTCATTAATTTAAACCTATGAATACATTTATAACTTAGGCTTATGATATGACACGTTCTATGCTCTAAGAAAATTTACACTATTGTACAGAATTTCACATAAAATTTATTATGGCGCATAAAACTATTTGATTTCATTCCATTTCAATAATCAAATAATCAGGTAATGTGGAATTTATGGGAGAAGTTTCATCAAACATAGAGCCATTTTGCTCTTTCGTCTTTCAGAATGAAAAAAGCACGAAACTTTGAAAAACTTCCCAATTCTCTTCAGTTATTCCCTTGCAGATCATAAAGATTTATCGTCCATAAAAGTTTAAAAGAACTAGAAGTAGATCAAACAATAACCGTTTTCTGGAACGTTCCCAATAGAAAACAATTCGAACAATCGAGAATCT
>BMAV01013417.1:29426-39625 GCA_019973955.1 Trichonephila inaurata madagascariensis | reverse complement strand
TACGTGTAAAACGCTGGCCTTAGGAAACGAATCACTTAACTTTTAGTTGGCAGTTAAGGAATTAATTATAAACCGTACAAATTATCAAGATAAGTGTTAATTTTGGTATATAATTTTATATATGAAAAGCCCATGGGGTCCATTAAACTTGATTTTAACTTAGTATTATTTAAATATAAAATGCATTGAGTAGTACTGATATATTTATAAGTGCATTATATTAGTGTGAATGTGCATTTTATTTTCCAATATGTCAGAATGTATTTTGTTTGCTTACTTTCAGTAAACTAATAACTTTTTAAAATAATCTTTTCTTTTAAACTTTTCAATATGCTCACGCCCCCTTCGTAGAATTATCACGCCCCTCAGTTTGAGAAACGTTGGCTTAAAGTGTTTCCTCGTATTTACTAACAACATCTAGAATGAGAACTTTAATACAAGTTCTCCCACCTAGAAGTACAATTTCATGAACTTTCGGAAAATGTAGATAACTAGATTTTATTTAAAAGAAACAATCTTAACTTTCTTTTTTGGATTTCTAGGTAAAGTTGGGTCCTACTTAAGAGCCTACTATGGCATAAATTAACCCGATCTGTTCTTAGCACTTAAAATCGATTTATTATTGAATAATTTATTATAATATTTAGTAGCTTTGAACTGACTTAAACAGGAAACTTTATATTACAATTATCTGCTTGAGGAATCAGTTAACCTATGAATTAAATGCTTGAGATCACATTTCTTTGGATTCTTTTTGCTTTTAACTTTAAATGGTATAATAATGAATTATATATAAAGAATATCGGAAGCGCGCGAAAATATAAGGATTGCCCAAATGAAAAATCTATACGTTTAAAAAGAATACTTTGATTGGAATTCAATGTAAATCACCATGGGCGTTGTAATACACATGGCCCATAGCTTCGACAGTAGGTCTATGCCTTTGCAGTAGAAAGATTGCGGTTGATTATTGAGGAAGTAATGTATAGCTTCCTTCACCTCATTATCCAAGGGCAAACGTAATGCTCTCTTAAGTAGAAAAAAGTGTGGAAGGTTTCAGGGAGACAAATCCAGATTATACGGCGGGTGTTCTAACACTTTTCAGTGGAATTTCTTTAAGGTTGTCTGGGCCTCACGAGAGATGTTTGGGCTGGAATTTTTTTTTTTTTTTTTTTGTCATGCAGATGTAATATCTTTTGCAACCCTTCACGAAAACTGTGCTTCAATTTTTCGAACTCTTACAAAGACTGGCCCCATTTGCTGATAGATGCCAGCATCCAGCTCACCTTTTGCAAACGAAAAACACGCTACCGTGCATTGAACTGATAAGGATGCATCCATGAATAACACGACTTTACTTTTGATATGTTTCCTCTGCCACGTACAAGTTTCATTTTGCATGTCATATACGGTGTATACCTATCTTCCTTTTCCTCTTACCGGTGTATACCTACCTACTCCTTCCTCCCTTTATATCCATGTTCGGTGACGCTGCAATAGCTGCATTTATTTTCACACAATTACAAGTGTCCACTTTTCTCGTTTGGACAACCCTTATATAATAAGTGATCAGAAAAGCAAGCTAACGTATAATTTCCCTAGCAATGGAGCAAAAAATAACAAAATAAGGTATTACAAAAGAGAATCCAGATAAAAGAAAATACAAAATGAAACAAAACTTCTGAGAGAGTTTTCACAGAATAATAAGGAAAATTTCGGTTTGGTCTTTCCAGATAAGCACACTAATTCCAATTCATTTGTAACATCTCTTCAGAAGCGTTCCGATTGCTTCACCAGATAAATTAAAGTAAAATAAAACATATTAAAAACTTCTTTTTGCTAAGTATATTAACTCTGATGACCTTTCTATTGAAGAAATTGAAATTGTTTGTAAAAATCTTAGAGGCAGAGAAGTTCATGACTACGACACATCAATTGCTTTATTCGAAAATTAGTTGTCCATAATTGCCGTCAAACTTTTTAAAACAATACATTTTTTAATTGAATTTTCTTCTTTTCCACACTTTTATTGAAAACCAGTAGTCAAATGCTTCAAAAATAAGAAAAGGTCTCAAATTTACCTTCTTCCAGCTTTTGGTAAAATTACAGAATGAACCCTTTTAAATAGATTTAAATTATGTAGCTTTTCTCTTAATGATATTATACTTCTAAGCCAATTCGGATTTAAACAAAATATAAGGTGAGCCAATGCAATCAAGACGGTGACAATTCATTTACAAAAAGCGCTGTTATATAATAATAAACTATAAACTAACTTCCTTAAACAGTGCCGGTATATCACTTGGGCGCTTGAGGAGGGCGCCCAGGGGCCCGGAAGGACCCCGATAAGTTGGACTTAACCAGATTCTCTGGTTATAAAATTCGTTCCGCCAGTGCAATGGGTACCTGTAGATCTTCTACACCCAGGGCCCGAAATCAGCTTAAATTCGCACAGTCCTTGACCAATAGACATTTCAAAAAATGAGACTGCTCAAAATGGAAAGAAAAATGTTTCTGAGTTTTAATAAACCTAGGAATTTTTTAATTGAGCCTAACTTTGAGTAAAGTTTTTTACTTTTATTATCAAATTTTTATTAAATTCTTAACCAAGTAGTTCGACATATATATACGTATATACATAGAGAGAGGGAGAGAGAAAGAAAGAGATAAATTATATATATTACAATTATATCTCTAATAGTTCTTAGTGAAAGTACAATATGTATTAATTATTATTGACAATATGTCTTAATTTAGTATTTTTAATTAATTATACAATTATTCGATAGATGGCGCCAGATGTTTAATAAATTAATACTATTATTTTTTAAATATTCTTGTAATCATTTATTTTCTACAAATTTTTATATCAATATATCAGGTTGGGGAAAAAGAGAAATCCATTATTTTTTTGGTAGATGGCTGTAGTGTCGATATCTCGTGAAGTATCGATTTAACAATTTCAAATTTCTGCTCGTTGTCAGGATAACATTTCACACTAAAAAAATTCTTTTGCTGTTTTTTGTTTGTACCATTCAGTTATAAGTTACAGGGTGTTAAAAATGGAAGTCAACAAAGAGAAAATTCGGTACGTTTTACAGTTTTTCTTTAATAAAGGCGAAAATGCAAGCCAGACGACTGAAATTGTGAATGGTGTTTATGGTGCCGATACTGTAACAGCTAATTACATGCAATTTTGGTTTCGTCGATTCCGTACAGTTATTTTTGATGTTAAAGATGCACTTCGCACAGGCAGGCCCGTCGTCGATAAAATCACAGAAATAATCGAAGTTGACCGGCATGATAGTAGTCATAGCATCACCCAGGAGCTAAAAATCGACCATAAAATAGTTTTAAATAATTTGCGCAAAGTTTGATTCAAAAAGAAGCTCGATGTTTAGGTGTCACGCCAATTAACAACAAAAAACATGATGGATCAAATTTCCATCTGTGAAGCCTTGGCCAAACGGAATGAAATCGACCCATTTCTTAACCGGATGGTGACTGAAGATAAGAAATGGGTCACACACGACAATATTGTGCAAAACGATCGTGGTCAAAGCGCGGTGAAGCAGCTCAAATGGTGGCCAAACCAGGACTAATGGTCAGGAAGGTTCTGCTGTGTATTTCGGTAGGACTGGAAAGGAATAATGTATTATGAGTTGCTTCCGTATGACCAAACACTGAATTCCGATATCTGTTGTCAACAACGGGACCGTTTGAAGCTAGCGATTGACCAGAAACGGCCAGATTTGGCCAACATAAGAGGTATTGTGTTCCATCAGGACAATGCCAGGCCACACACGTCTGTAATGATTCGCCAGAAACTCTGGGAGCTTGGTTGGGAAGTTTTAATGCATCCACAATATAGTCCGGACCTGGCACCTAGTGATTACTTTCGCATTGCAAAACTTCTTGGGTGATAAGAAATTGGGATGAAGAGAAGATTGTGAAATTCGATTATTAGAGATTTTCACCAACAAGGACAAAGACTTCTATGAGAGAGGCATTATGAAGCTACCTTTGAAATGGCAGCAAATTGTGCAACAAAACGGTGCATATTTGACCCAAATTGGACAATCCGAACCATGTTAACCTTGACTTTCGTGGAAAAATAATGGATTTCTTTTTCCCCATTTTATTTTCTCCATTTGTTGTTTTTTAAACGTACATATATATATATAGATTTTATATTATTCTGTCATAATTTACTAACTTCTTTATGCGGTACTGCTTTTACTCTGTTGTATTTGGCGGGAAAAATAACTAGTTGCAATGCTCATGAAGTAAGTCTTACAATCTACCTTATTGCATTGACTTTAAATCTATACCTGTGAATACTAGTAGGCTGTAATTTTATCGTTATATTTTAATAGTATAGTGATTTTATTTGTATTATTTAAATTTCTCCTAATATTATTCTTTCCTTTAGCTCAGTGGCATAGGCAAATTACAGTTGAAGGTAGGCTAGCCCTAAAACTTGTTAAAACCTGCAATCTTGGTTCCTAAGACCAGGAATTTGTTATTGAACTACTGTTGCTAATATTTCCTATCTTGACTAGTTATACTTAGGTTTTAAAGGTATTTGTATATATTTATGGGTTATTTTGTATATATTTATGGGTTATATATGTAACAGCTCGGGAAATCTTAATAGTTTTTTCCACTCTAGCTAAATTTCTTTTTTGGTTTGTCATGATTCCATGTTCTTGGTTCTTTCGGTTTGAGCTTAAGATGTTTTAGGATTTATTAGTCTTCTTTTTAATTTATTTACTGCTATATATATATATATATATATCCCAATTCTTCTTTTTAAATTAATTCAGCTTTTGTAAATTCTGCTAAATATAATATACATCTTTAAATTAATTAATTCAACATATATTGAATAAGAAAACTCAATAAAATAATAGATAATGTATTGATACCCTTGACTTCTTTCCGAAATTCACTAACTTTTCGGGTGCGAAGAAGAATGTTTAGGTCCTCTAATACTAAAACACGAAAATTTTAAAACATGAACATTACATAGGAGATTCACTCACATTAAAAACAATAACGACCAATAAATACCGTTATCGGTCAAACAATCTATAACAAGCCCTTTTTCTTTTCAGTGCGAGTGACACAATTTTTTATGTAGTAATGTATTATTCCTTTCATATTTATACAGGTTTAAATAAAAAGAAATAAAAAATAATCATAATTGTATCAGGTATGCGCAAAAGTTTAACCCGTTTTTGGAGATTGAAATTTCAATAGAGATGACTTCACACGCGCGCGCGTGTAACATTATAATAACTCATTGAATGCTAATTAAAAGGGACCAGTTCATAAATGTATGGTGTCTTATGATAAAACAGCATTTGGTAAAAACTTCTAAAAAGCATAACAAAGGAAGTGACAAAGTGCATGAGAGGCAATGTTTGTTGTATATTTTCTTTGTCGCTGTAACATGCCATTGTACGTATCAAACTTAAGGAAATGGAATTGATGATAACACGTGCAGTCCATGGTTTTGGAACCTTAGGAAAGAAGCCAGAAGCTTTCAAAATTTGGGAAGGTGCAAACACTCTTCAAGTCTTTTAATCATCATTGGACCAAAAAAAGAAAGAACGAAAAAACGAATCTAATTGACTTTTAATTAATTTGAATCTTCATCGTTTTCTAAGCAAAAGTTTAAAAATAGATACCTTTATATACTTGTTTTTCCTTGATATAATAGTGAGATATTTTTTAGACAGATTGTAAGGGAAGAGATAAAGTGAGTTACGTAACTTAACGCAAATCATCGACGGACCGTGTATCTTCTGAATCACCTGCATCGAAGTCGAAATCAGAACTTATTTTCGAGAAGGATCTGTTGAAAGTGTGGTGGGATGTACAGGGAATAATATTCTCTGGGAAGTCCTGTTAAACTAGCCAGACCAATAAAGTCACCTTTTTACAGTATTTAGCTATAGAAACTGCGATCTATGTTGGTCGCGAAGAAGTTCAGTTGGCTTAGTATATAATATTATCCGTTATGGTAAGACTTATGCCCCATGCTGCTGTCACAACTCACCAAATCGCCAATGTTTGAAAAACACGCACATATATATAAAGGGTTTTAGTTCATTTAACTTTTCATTGGATTTAAATATTTTTGAACCGGAACTCTTCAGGACATTGCGTTAATAGTTTTAAAAAACCCACACATTTTCCAAATAACTATAATTGTAACTAACTTTCACTTGCTAAACTTTTCTTTGCATGATTTCACTGAATGACATCATACTGACATTAAACCAATCACGTGGCAAGGAAAGTAGAATGTTTTTAAGATGAGGGGCTTTCAGAACTTAAAAATAGGATTATGTGTGTGGGCTACCCTAAAGATTATATTGTAGCTAGATGTTACTTGTCTTATCTTGTGTGTTCATCACTTGCGCAGTGTTGCTGTTAGCTTTTTGTATCACGTGAAATAAAAAGTTCTCTACCTAATAAGTACTTACCTAATATTTGTAGTTCTGTGTGTGTAGCCCTAGATCACACCACCTGACATGAATTTCATCATACATAAAGAGGAGTTCGTGCACAAAATACTGCACTAAAATGCTTTCATAATTATAGAGGGGTGTAGAAGTATCATAGCAAAATACTTCTCCAGGGAGCTTCCGATGACTTTTAGAGTCAATACCATATCGAATTGCTATTCCTCGATGGACAAAAGTAGACCAAAATGCAATATAAGGAGGCATTCCATACTTTTGGCATTTCATTCTGTATAAATTCCCTGGCGATTTGGTTGTATTCTTATCAGCGAGATTGGCCTTGCTGAATAAATACACAAATTTTATTCCAAAGTAATATAACTAAAAAAAAATGAAGCAAAATAATTATAATCATAAATGCATATTTTAATGTTTTATTTTAATTTTATTTTATATATGTGTCTATATATTTTAATAAAATTAATCTAATGTACGTATAATTAGAATATTTATTGGAGTTTACTTCTTAAGAATGGATTTTCATATAAAGTCCCCGGTATGAAAACAATATGAGGAGGGAAATTTTAAAAAAGCGTTAACAAAAATGCGTTTCGCCCGCTTCTTCAATCTCTGTCCGAAGAAAGAAGGAAGAATTTCTAATTTTTCTTTGTTTTTATAATTCAGATCGTTATTTTCTTTTCAAAATCAGACAAAGAGTAATCGAAAAGATCTCTTATTTCACCACGACATGGTATCAATTTTTTTACAAAATAACGAAATTTTTTATTTCTTATGACTTTTTCCAAAATTAGTCAATATTAATGCGTTTTTATGAAAAGAGGTTTACAATCGTTTTGTGTAAGGATTTCTTACCATTGTAATGTTTCGAAATTCTGTACTAAAAAAGTTCATAATTTATTCTTTTAGAATCAGTGATTTGAAATATTAAATGTCAAAGACTTTTATTTTTGAAATTTTTCAAAAAATACTCAAAATTCTAACAAAACATTTAATTACTAAGAAAGGGTGAAACACTAGTAGAGACATTATTATTATTTTTTTACTCTTCATTATAAAGAGAGAAAGAGCGCGTCAATTGCATGTGAATCGTCCCACTATCCTATTTAGAGGACAGTTAAAAAATAATTTGCTAAAAATTACGTAAGAGCAACATCGCTCTTATTAACCACCGGAATAATAATTAAAGAGAACTCTCACATAAGAATGCCCAGCCAATTTTCCAAAGTAAACTGAAAGAGAATTCTGCAACTCCAAAGAGATGATACAAACTGCGCCCATAAATGCGATCAATAAGCAAAATCTTCAGGGGAAGGAGGAGGGGGTGAGACACTAACTCACCCTAGAAGAAGCTAATACATATCCCTACATGTTCCAACAGTCAAAATATTCGCAACAAACAAATAATGATTTCCACGTGATATTTTTTAGCTATCCTCTAAATAGTACAGTGGGACAAAATGGGTTAAAATACAAGAAAAATATTTATGAGTGGTATTACTCTCTATTATACACTATGTGACACGGGAAATGCAACACTAAGAAGGAGTGATCAGGCAGTTATGCAGATACAACGTAAGTGCACATCACTACACACACAAATAATACAAATGATTTCAAAGGCGTAGCTATCCGGCAGCAATTGAATAAGATATAAGGAAGGAATCTGAAGAATGGGTTAAATCTGCTATAACTTCTATAGGGAACTCATAATGGACTTTTTTCTCTCGTCTGAAAAGACACATGCAATAGCAAAGAACGAGAGGCTACTGTCAGTGGTGGCAGTTACAGAAGACAGATTATTTTACAAAAGGCTTGGTGGTCTAACCGAGAATGGTAGGTTGGTCCATACGTCAAATCTCAGATAGCTACCAACAGAAGTGCATTGATCGTGCATCATGCATCGATAAAGACCGCTGAAAAGATAAATTAGAAAAAGAAAATGTAATGACTTTAAAGGGTGCTGGTGTATCGACGCATCTACCTCTTAGCGATGGTGCCCCGCAAGCTACTTCTGCAGCCACTTTGTGGCATGTGTAAGACATCCTTGATGTTCCCAGATCGATAAGAATTATTATTTATCGACTGGTTGCTTATAACATTCTCTCGTGTCATCCGGTAAGAAGGTTGTTTTTAAACACACAGCATTGCCATGATGTCTACCTATTTAGGATGATGGAATGCTACAGGGTCGGGCTGTCAGACGAGAGAGTCAAGATTCTGTTTGTCCAATGATAGTCACTGGGTCTGAATACGTTGCAAACATGGTGATAGGTCCCTTCCGGATAAATCTGTGGTACGCCTCTCCTGACGACAACATTGCATCATGGCTTAAGGGGCTCACGTATGTGTCAGCTGGTCACCTCTGGTTAGTATTTAGAAAACTATGAAGGCCCAAGGATACGTGGAAGATGTAATATGGTTGATTATACTTCTTTCCTTCTTGGGTACTCCTAATCAACAGAATAATGCGCAATCCCATAACGCACGCGTCAGCTGATAGTTTTTGCAAGACGAACAAGTGTTTCCGTAACCACCATTTCCCCATGATCTCGCCCCAATCGAACACAGTTGGTGTTTGAGTAATTGTATGCCCTGCCGCTGCCAAGTGAAGAAGAACTAAGTGAATGGTAAACGGGGACTGTACAACCATCACTTAGGACCCCATCCGTATTTTCATTGGCTTTGTATTGTGATGATCTTACCCCTGGAGTCGCTTCCTCATAATATTGTCGACCTAAAGCTGTAGGAGTGAACGATAAATAACCAAGACTATCCATTATAAATCTAATTTATTATTATCATCAAAAATAATATTCCAGAACAAGCAATCTAAAAAGGGAACCCTTGGAGTGATATAAAGAATTCACAACAACCTTATGTGAATAAGCGTACAAAATCCGATTAGCTTAACTTTAATCAATCCTATCTTAATAATTCTATAAATTCACTGATTTATTCTAGTAGTTAAAATCCGTCCTTTAGTCAAGATGCGTAATTTTAATTCTTACCGTAGTGACACTGCTTTCAGTGGCTCCGCTCGTTTTGATCTATGATTTTTCTTCACGTTTCTTCACATCACAGGGATATGGATCTATAAAAGATCCTCCATCCCCTATCTGAAATTGTATTTTCGCGCTAACAAGTGGGAGTCCTGAATGGGAAAACAAAGTTAATTGAGTTTGTAGAGACGATCTTATTGGATGTTAGGGTAAGGTAGGTGGATGACGTCAGAGAGGTGTTCTTGATGGCTTCAGCGGGAGAGATCTTGAGGATTTTGGCGGGAAGTACTGGTTGTTGGAGTAGAGGCTTCTGATCTACGATTATTAAACTCTAACTTTATATACACTGACTAATTTTCATCTCATTCTTGAGGCTGTTAAATAAATGCGATTGCTGGCCCAAAGATTCCCCAAGAGGATTAGTAGTTGAAAGTCGCGTAAAGCCACGTCACAGCATCTAGACGAGTTTCTTCGTATATCCCCGTTATGGGGCTCCTACAGCCTACTGACCGGATGCTTTTCTCAATCTGCGTTACGAGTATCAATTAAAAAAAAAAAAACTCATTGCAATTTTTTTTATTGTTTCCTATCATCTGTTTCCTTAGTTTCTTCATTTTCTAGGCAGTGTGACTGCATTGTCAATATCACGTAGTTAGTACCAATTGTATACTGCACTTTTGTACAAAAAAAAAAAAAAAAAAAAAAA
>BMAV01013417.1:0-14097 GCA_019973955.1 Trichonephila inaurata madagascariensis | reverse complement strand
AAACAGTTCTCAGAATGTCGTCGACGCACCACTGTGCTGTAAGTGTGAATCTAATGAAGACCAAAGGGGTCTTGCTGTCAAAAGAAATGGCACCCTGGACAAAAACTCCTTTTTGAGGACCTGTGTGGCGTGAAATAGTGAAAGCAGGATCGCCACACTGTCTTGGGCGTCTCGAGACAAATTTTGGATGATCCTCAGGACACAGCTGAAAGTGGGATTCGTCGCTGAACGCTATCCGCCCCAGTCATCATGATTCCAACCTGATCGACCCAAGTACCACTGTAATCTGGTTCGACAGTGTGCAGGCGGGAATGGCAGGTGGTGTAGCGGTCGGTACGAGCGTAAATTTCGCTCTATCAGCCATGTGTGAATGGTTATGGTGGACACTCGAGTTTGGGTTGCACGTCTGATGGTTGATAACGATGAAACAGGCACTGTGACAGCTGATCTGACAGTCAATCTGTCCTCCCAATCTGCAGTTTCCCTAGGTCGACCGCTACCAGACAGAGTTGCCACAAACTTATGCAGCAAAGTAGCACGATGAAGGAAAAAATGTAGCAAAAAGTAGCGAATCGATTTTCACTTGCAATTCATAAATATAATTTTTTTTTAATTTTGTAAAACTACGTTAAAATGCTTTAATTATTTAATTCATTAAAAATACATTCAAATTCTTCCTGGTAAGTATCGTCTGGTAAGTATCGTTCCTGGTAAGTAAGTGTCTTTTTTTTTATAAATATCTGAACTATATTGAAGCATTTGTGATGATGGAATGAAATCGACACAGCAAGCCCCTCATTCTTCTAAAGTCATTTTGATTCTGAAAATTGACTCACAAACAGTTCGAGGCACATTCGATTCCTTAATTTTGTCTTTTTTGAAGTCACTCTGGAAAATGCCCTTTCTACAGTGGCATTACTTATGGGTAGACTGTAAAGCTTTAAAGCAAATATAGCTAAATGTCTTAAAAATAGGTTTCTAACTGCATATTTTATATTAAAAATATGTCACCAAAATAATTCTCCATCATTTAAAGCTCAGATTCATATAGAAAAATATGCTTCAACTGTATGTTAAAAATTAGACTCCATTGATTCTCCAGAATATAAAATTTAGATTGGTTTGCTAATTCTAAAGGCATATAAAAAAAGGACGATTTGAATTTAAAATATATCAGGGGAAATTTTTTTATCTTTTTCAAAGTTCCTTAATTTGAAGGGATTCGGTTTAAAAGTTGCTCACATGAGACCTTGAGAAAATTATGACATCTTTGATAGATTTCTTTAGTAGATTCTGTAGAAATTATTTTACTTTTTCTTGTCGGTTTATTCAAAAAGACATCCATCAAGTATTTCAATAGGCAAATAAATACTTGTTAAATTCATGTCAACACACATTTAGGGTAAATTATTCTTCTTAAAAGAGTAAGGGTGCAATCTTTTAATGCTTTCACTAATTTGCATTGATCAACATGATCACCTTGAAAGAGCAAATTAATTCACTCAAATTCTGCTAAAACTGGCAATTGTAATTTAACAATATTTAATTTTATCCATCCTTGTATTAATTTAGTAAAGGGATTGGAAGAAAATTAGTTGATTGGAAAGAAAAGAATCTAGGCTGTGGCGTAACGGAGAATATTAGGGTCCATTACAAAGTCAGCTTTTGAACCCCAAGCCCTAATATGTACTTGGCTTTGAGGCCCCTAGAATCCCTGGGTCATCTGCAATGCGAGGGTGTACGTTACGCCACTGAACCAAGGTAAAAACCTTTCAAAAGGGATTTAATCAGATTTTTATCATATAATCCTTCTAGATGACTAGTACTTACTTTTGTCTTTGCATGCAATTTTTTTTAAAGTCCAGTGCTGCAACAAGTTAATTACAAAAATAGGTTTTTATTCTTTAATTCAATGCAGGGCCGTTGATGATAATTATACAATTTACTTAGTTCTATAAGAATTTATCCTTTTACAATTACGTTTCCAGTTTGATATTTATGTAGAAATTCTTTCCAAGCCTATTTTCTAAGAATATTACATGTTTCATTTTCATGCTTCTATCGGGATTAGAAAGAGAATCCTACCATTTCTTTTTTTCCACCACTTACAGTGGAGAAGAGTGGCGAGAGAGGAGAGTCCAGCTTAGATAGGCTCCGATTCGTGGTGGTGGTGAGGGGGAGGGGAGAAATTGCAGCGTTTCGTGTCGTTTTGGAGTGGTGAAACATACTGCAACTTCACGTTTTCCTAATGGACTAAAGGTCACTAAACTTTTATTTTATTTATTTATTTATTTATTTTGGATATTTTTCCGAAACTTGTTCCAAAACTTTTGTATATGGTTGAAAATAGCAAAAAGTAGCGGAATCTTCGAGTGAAGTAGCATAAAATTCGCGAAGTAGCAATAGGATAAAAAAAAGTAGCGGAAAGTTTTAAAAAGTAGCAAAATTCGCGAAAAATCGCACGATCTGGCAACACTGCTACCAGCCTGACGCTGCAATCTGCCATTGTCCACCCATTCTTGCCAGCATCTTCTATTAGTCGCATCGTTTCGACCCATATGACAAACACTTCTCCGTTTGCCCAACCTGCCTCTTTCAATACATTCATTCGACCTCTTTCAAACTCTGACTGTTGCTCGTGATGAGCTCGAGGAAATTTTCCAATCGTTGAAAGGTATCCTAAATCGTAATGCAACAGAAAATTTGACCATCAGATTGAGAATCGCTTTTTATAGATACCTGCTGAGGGCACAGATACGATACGCTGTAGCTCCCACTTTTCATTCATTGGTTACCAAATTTTAATCATTTGCATGTTGGTAATGTCTTTGCATACGAAATTTCATTATAATCGGGCAACTCCTTCTTGGTGCGTCTTTTTTTTTTGTTGTTACAGAGTGTATATTATACTAGCCGTTACCCACCCGCTTCACTGGATACTTCATGATATTGTATGAACATATACTGTTTATATATATATATATATATAAATTATTGATATTTATGTCCTAGCGTTAAGCGTTCGATTGTATTGAAAAACATTTTTATAGCTCTCACCTCTTGATTTAAAAAGAACAGGACTTATAAATAATAATTTCTAAAAGTGAAGTAAAATTATCTTTTACACTCTCATAACCCACTCCCTTCAAAGTGGATTTTGACAAAAACCGTTTTTAGAGAATTTCTACTCAATAAAATAAACATGCTTGTCAAATTTCAAAAGTCTTAATCTAATAGGTCATAAAAGGAAAAATTTTTTTATCAACCCAAGTCATGTAACCCATCTTTGAGATTTATTTCCGAAAGACACGTTCTTAGTGGATTTCAATTCAACAAAAGAAAAATGCATACCAAATTTTATTATCGTAGATCTAGTACTACGAAAACGGATTTTTTTTTTATCTATACGCACCAGTAATTTCCCGACCCCAGCATTGGAGTAGGTTTCCATAAATTCCGTTCCTATCGGATCTCTGTTCATTAAGAGAAATATCCTCCACAAATTAGTATGTGGGTCCAGCAGTTCAAAGACTGGATTTTTTTTATCTATAGCGCCCCTTAACCCCCATAAACCCATTTGGGGGTATATTGCAGCACAACTAGTTAGAGAATGTCTGCTTCTTGAAAGTAAAATGTCTGCACAATTTCAAATTTTTAGGTCTAATGGTTCAGTAATCGAATTTTTTTTGTACCTATAATGCCCTTTAAGCATTGTAGTGCCCCTTGAGCGTCGATTTTCACATTTTTTTTAGCGTATGCTTATTCCATTAAAGGAACGTGTCTGAAAAATTCCAAATCTGTAGCTATAGTAGTTAGAAAATAGTATTTTTTCATCTATAACGTATCTTAAGCCCTGCATTATTGATAATCACAAAAATTTCTTTTGCAGCGGATCTTTAATTCATGAATGGAACGTGCCAACCAAATTTCAAGTCTGTACGTCTAGTAAGTTAAAAACGGAAGTATTTATCAATAAAGACCCTTAAACCCTAACAACGGCCCTTGGGGGTTCAATTTCCGCTAAACCCATTTCTTAGCAGATGCGTATTCCATGAAAGAGGAAGGTGCCTACCAAATTTTAAGATTGTCAAGATTGTACGTCTCTAATAGTTTAAAAACGGAAATATTTATCTATAATGCCCCTTAAGCCTCCGCAACGATCGATTTTCGCAAAATCCACATTCTTAGAGGTTCTCTACTCTTTGAAAGGAACATACTAAACAGTTTTCGAGTCTATAGGTCTAATACTCGAAGTTCCGGAGATATCTTGACGAGTGAGTGAGTTGCCTTTCTGCTTTATATATTTTGAATATTTTTATCGGAAAAAAAGAGAAAAATCTGTATCGATTTATTTCCCATTCTTATTAGAAAAATAAACAAAAACTGTTTTACAAATCCTGGTTATCTCATGCAGGGTTGGCTATTTTCTCACAGCAAATGACTAAATATATGTGTAACTCAAAATAATAATTTTTTTTATAATTTCTAATAATGGTTTAAACGATTTTAAACATTATAATCTATTAAAAGGCCGCAGAGATAATTCAATTAAATATGGAACGTTGAAAAATATTTAATTCATCGAAAAAAAAATGTAACATTAGTTTTAATGAAGTACATGATAAAAAAATAATAAAAATAGGAGAGAAAAAATTCTTAGTAAAAGAATAATGTATTAGGTTAAAAAAGGGATAAATGTCCACATCTTTCTAGTTTGAAAAATGATTCAACTAGCTAACTTACGAAGGTTAAAATTTGGAAAAATTAATACTGAAAGTGCAACAATCCAAGGAATAAAAATTAAATTTATAGACAGTCTCAAGATATGGAGGTGAGTCTCCCCTGTTTTATGAAGTATCGTAAAATCTCCGGCGTATAACGCACACTTTTAACAAGAAAAAAAAGAGAAATTTTTAAAGTTACGCGTTATACGTCGGGTATAAAAACGATAGCTTTAAAAATAACAAAAAAGAGGAGCATAAAAAAATATTACTTTTACACATATCAAAATACTGTTTATTTAAAAGAAATGGGTAGTTATAAAACACTTATAGTCCTAGAAGTATACTATTTCTTCAGAAGTCTGGGATAATACCTCGAATAAATGACTTTAACCCATTTTATCCCATTGTCCTATTTAGGGGACAGCTGAAAAATATCATGTGGAAACCACATTATTTGTATGTTGCAAATATTTTGACTGTTGGAACATGTGGGGATTTATAATATATTAGTTTCTTCCAGCGTCAGTTATATGTCTCACCCCCTCCCCCTTCCTCTGGAAATTTTGCTTATTCATCGCATTTATGGGCGCTGTTTGTATCATCTCTTTGGGGTTCCAGAATTCTTTTCAATATGGAAACTTGGCTGGGCATTTTTTATGGGATATTACTCTTCCGTTATGATTCTGGTCGTTAATAAGAGCGATATTGTTTTTAGGTAATTTTTTGCAAATTATTTTTTAACTGTCCTCTAAATAGGACAGTGGGACGATACGCTTGCAATTAATGCGTTCTTTCTCTCTTTATAACGAAAAGTAAAAAGAAAAAATAATAATAATTTTGCTTCTAATGTTTCACCCCTGCTTAGTTATGTCAGTGCAAAGGTTTCTGAGGTTAGAGGAAGCATTAGAATTATTAAACAGTTTAGATTCACACACACACACAAATGAGAGCGAAATTGAAATTGCTGTGTTACTAGATACCAGTGAACTAACTGTCGAAGATGAAGATGATAATGAAGTAAATACTAGTGAGATTATTATAAAAGATGTTTCTAGGTCTTTGGAGGTTAGAAGTGGAGATCGTTTCCAGCCTGAACCACTCATAAGGTCTAGTGTTTTGACAACAGAAGCAGAAAAAAGCTAAAAGACATCACTCATTATGGATACAGAATAAATCACCGCATTATCAAAATGGGTAACCCAGACTGACTCAACCGCAAGTGACTAGCTCAAGCAGATGGAAAATGCCAGACCCATCAGAGCTTTTTGAGCAGTTTTATTCCAGTGAAGCTTATGATCTCAGTGCAAAAGCTAATATGCAGCAGATGTAACAAACGAACACGATTTCTTGACCACTGCTGACGAAATACGTGTTTTTATAGGAATTTTGCTCCTAGCTGGTTATCATTCAAATATCTGTGAACGTGATTATTGGTCAGATGGAAGACCATGGTCAGACCATGGAATAACACTGGTGAAAAATGGCATGCCATGAAACAGCTTCCAAAAGTTGAAATCTTATTTACACTTTGTAGACAATGGAACTGTAAATCAGCATGTCCAGGATCGATCCTTCAAAGTAAAACATTTATTTGCCATACCCAATAATAACTTTACGAAATTTAGAGATGAGTATTAAGACACAAAGATAAAGTTAACGGGAAGATGCTAAATTTGATAAGTTCTTACACCAATCATATGGGTGATGTGGATCCCTACGACTGGTTTACTGGACTTCATCCCATTAAAATTCGTAGGAAAATTTGTACTGGCCACTTTTTATACTTTCACTGGATATGGCTATTGTAAACGCCTGGATAATTCACAAAATTCTCAACAAAGATGAGGTCCTAAACTTGAAGGAGTTCCGAAGAGCTGTAACAACTGTTTATCTAAAAAAAACTGTGATAAGAACAAAAGGTAGACCTAGGATCTTGACTATACCTTCTAGTGCAAAATAAGATATCCGTAATGATAGGTGTTGACTAATTTTACTAAAGCAAGAAAAACAACGTCACATTGTCAAAGAGAGGACTGCAAAGGAAAACCAAACACATACTATGGCAAATGTGACAAAATGCTTTGTCAGGCTTGCCTTGGACCTTTCCAGCAAAATTAAGAGTGAATTTTAACTGAAAAGTGAAATATTTTGTAAACAAGAAAGTATTATTGAAATAAAATAAAACTTTGTACTCGGAAATAGCTTTTCATCATTGAAGAGAACACTAAAACCTGTAAGTGCCAACTTTATCCCCTTTATTCCAGTGTCCTATTTAGAGGACGGCTCAGATTTCTTATATAAAATATATAAACTTTTCAAATTTTGTTATATTTAGTTTGTTTAGGTTTAACTAACTTTAAAAAATATAATTCTACTCAAATTTAAATAAAATAAATAAATTGGGACAAAACGGGTTAAAACATGAGAGTATTTTATATTAAAATTTCAGATTTCTTCGTAAAAAGGGTGTGCACGTTATACCGTTAATATACTTATAAATTAAAAAAACGCACCTTAAAAGTATAGTTGCGCGTTGTACGCCGGATTTTACGGTAAGTAATATATCGATGTATAAATATATCCTGAAAATATATTGTCAACTTATGTCATTGGAGAGCTTAGAAACTTGTACTATATATATATATATATAATTTACTTTTATATTAGCTAAAAGGAAAATTTTATATAAAACTGTATTAAAAGTCCTCTAAAATTTATACATATATATCTTCTAGAAGCATTTTTTAATGTCAGAATAATATATATATATAAAGGTAAAATTTTCTTTTTAATTTTAAAACACCCTTATTAGATAGGGAATCTGAATTCCATTTCATTAGTACAGCAACTTTGTGATTCGATAAATTCCCCATGCGTCAATTTTTATAGGTTTTTACTATTGTCTGCTTGTGTTTTGTGAACTCCAGACTTTCGGAAAAAAAGTGTTGTCGTTGTAGCTAAGAGTGGTTATGGCCGAATCAAGTCGGCGAGCATTGTTTTTGTTGAGTCATAGATGCAAATCCCGACACCACTAACAACTCGTCCTTTAAAGAGGTTGATACAAGTTAACTGGGTTCAGGCGCAAAATCATCCCGTTTGTCTTCTCAGGAGTCATCCTCACCGTTTGAGCGTTCAAAACTCTAAGGATTTGACGTCAATAGACCCCATGTTGCTTTGAAGATAGATTGTAATAGAGATTCTCTGTTTCAGAAAAAATGTCGCTATATTATCCACCAGAATATTAAACCCAAAACTCTGAACAACAATTATAATACCAATCACTCATAAATGATTTTTGCGAGATTTAGTTACATCTTTACTATATATATTCTTCTATTTTTTAAGGTATCCGACTACGTTCGGAACCGTAATTTTGAAAAAGAGCATAAATGGAAAATTTTCATCATATTTAGTGTCACTCTGATTAGAATACATGTATAAAATTGTTTTAAGGACATTTTGACAACAAGAATTATTTAAATACAATATTTTGGCAAAGAATTAAATTAGAATAATCTTTTTTCAAAATGTTCTCCTTTTATGAAAAATGCTTCTATTATAATAATATTTTGCTTGTATATAGCTCAGATCTCTCTACAGAGGCTCAACTAGAATTTTTGAAATATATAACTTAGAAGTGGGTTTATTCATATTTTAAGACAACAGAGGGGAGCAATTTTAAGAAAAAAACGCCAATAATTATTTCAATTGGTGGTAACTCTGAAAATAATGTGAATTTTTAAAAAAATCTAGTTGAGCCTCTGTAGAGAGGTTTGAGCTACATACAGGCAAAATATTATTATAATAGAAGCATTTTTTACAAAAGGAGAACATTTTGAAAAAATATTATTCTAAGTTAATTTTTTGCCAAAATATGGCAATTAAATAAATTTTTTTTTGTCAAAATGTCCTTAAAACAATTTTATGCATGTGTTCTAATATGAGTGACACTAAATATCATGAAGATTATCCACACATTTATGCGCTTTTTTAAAATCACGGTTCCGAACGTTGTCGGATACCTTAAATGAATAAACTCAGAGTTAGAGTTATATCTACATCACACTAAAGCAGCACAAAGGCAGGAGCGACGGACCACGTCAGTTTGAACCAGGGCCAAGTGACAAGGACGACACTAGAGGCGGCACCCCTCTCTCCTTACTTTCACACCACATCAACGGGAGGACGTTTGAGCCTCGACATATTTAACGAGCATCGGTCCCCTCTGAACAACGGGTCTCGAGCGGTAATAGAATCGAACCTATTAATAAAATCTGAAGGTATTATATTATGCATGGTGTTAAAAATGTAAAACAAGGTTCATTTGGAGTCATATAAATTAATTCTTATAAATTTTTGTTTCATAATTACACGACAGGAATGAAAAGAAATATTAAGAAATAAAACAAATAATAAACTATGAATAAATATATACAGATTACATAAATAACATATATTAAGTAAAAATAAGCAAATATATATGAACGGAAGAAAATAAGCATACAGATAAAATATAAATGAATAATTATGGGAATTTCAATACACCGATATAAAAAGTAATGACAAATGCAAAAAAAAGAGTAAAAATTGGGAATGTAAATAACTGAATAAAACATATGAGATTATTAGAATTAAAAAAAGGGAATGAATTAAACAAATAACTTTGAAATCAAAATGTAAATCACATCAAAAGAAAACAAATAGATAAATAAGCTAAGAAGAAATTCGATTATTAGATTGTTTTTGAAGTAATTCAACTAATCTGCTGATAAAAACAAATTCAGGGAATTTGCAAAGTATGAAAACACGTTTCTAACACATAACAGCACATAAAAACAAACGAATTTGATTATTATTATTATGATACTGAAAAAAAAAACGTAACTGTAAGCTGTTGTAACTCTAAAAAAGAACTGCGTTAAAAAATAATTTGGTCTTTTTGTTAGAATGAGATTAAATCTTTTAACCCCTTATGCAGCATAGATTATCAGTCTAGAAAACAACAAGCAAACAATCAAACAAACCCCGAATAATTCGGAAAAATTGTTTTTGTTAACTTGGATAATTCAGATAAAAACAATAGTTTTTTAATAACACATGTAAGCACTCATGGTGTTTTTGCAAAATTCTCTCTGGATTTAAAAATAAACTGACCGCATTTTGCACTTCATATCACTCTGTGAACAATGAAAGTTTACAACTCGTGAAATGGGTATTATTTTTCTCTAATATAAATAAAATTTTAAATTATAATAAAAATATTCCTTAAATCATATAAAAAGGGCAAGGGGTCCGGGCTTAAAGTATTTATAAGTTATGGCTTATTATTACCGAAGTACAACTGTTCATCCGTGGATTGGAAACCTCTCCGAGATTTCTTGTGTCTAGTCGGATTGGCCCCCGCGCATGTGTGCATTATTCGCCAATAGCAGACGACAAACTTGTTACACTGACTTCATAAGTAAAGATGTGGATGACACAGCACAAAAGGTGCTGTATGCATTTTGATTAACGGAATTCAAATCAGTCACGCGTGTACAGCGACGTGTTCAAATAGAATGGAATGTCGTTACTAGTTTGTCTAATATACTTATCATGACTCCTACGAAATGAATCATGCATATGATCAAAAGTGTCTTCTATCACGAAAACTTAAGAATACTTGCTAGTCTGAGATACCAAAGCTGCCGTCTCCTTTAAAGTTCTTTCCCATTGGTGTTCAGATTTTGATGTCGGAAGATCCACATTCCATTCTGTTCGAAAAAGTTGTTGTACACGGGTGGCTGATTTAAATTTCGTTAAGCAAAGTACGCACTGCACCTTTAACTGTGGCACTCACATCTTTACTAATGAAGTCAGTGTTACAAGGTTGTCGTCTGTGACAGCCGAGTAATGCGCGCACGTGCGGCCGATCGGACTAGACTAAAAAATTTGGGAGGGTTTTCCAATCCCCGGATGAATAGTTTATTACATTTTGATGGGTAGTTCCGTAATAATAAGCCTTAACTTTTGGATACTTTAAGCACGGACACCCTGTATATAATATTTTTTATATACTATTTCATACTTATCTGAAACTAAACTGAATTAAACTCAGTAGCGCAACAGCTCATGAGGGCCACGGCCTACTGTGTCCGTCAGGTTTCATGATATTGAGTGCTGGGGTGCATGGGCAGATGTTTCTGTCAGATGGTCAGTCTAACGCGAAAATCCCAGTGTTTTAGTTCCCAAGCAAGCTTGGTACTCATTTATAGATCCACTGCAGGGATGAAAGATGATACTTATTTGAAAATCTATAAAATTCCCAATTTGATGAACATTGAATGAATAATTATTTTGTTACCATTGATTTTTCAAAGAAAATGTTTTCTCCTGTCGAGTGTACTTAAGAGAATAATATTTTTTTTTTTTAATTTGAAAAATAAAAATTAAAAAAAAAAAAAATAATTTAGAAAATTTAACATTTGTGCTGAGGAGGCTTTAAGGAGAAAATATTTTTAGATTTTTCCGCATTGCTGGAAGTTCAAGAATAACTTGATTTTATTAATCTTTATTTAATGTATACACACACTAGAATACTCCTGTCATCACTACACGTTTCAGCAGTGTTTGTCCTTCCCCTTTATTTTAACATCATGTACCACGAGCACCACGGCATTAATTGCTTTCATTCTCTATTTTATCTTTTTATCTTCCAAATTCTGTGTCTACTTTCTGATTTCTTTCCGCAAAAGAAAGGACAAATTAGAGAAGAGCACAGATTTCTGCAACCTCCCTCCGGGATGGTGCATCATTAAATATGTTCCATACTTGCCAAATGAATTGTTTCTCGTTCTCTCACCGGTAGTATGTCCTCAGTTACAGGTGAGAAGCTTTCTTTTAGAACGGCTCTGAGCTGTTAATAACTTTGATAGCATCTTTTAAATTTTATGGAACTTTCAAATAGTTATTCTCTTTTTTCTTATTAATTATGATGAGAGGGTAATACCGTATTTTTGGTAAGGTACCTCGTATTTTGAAGCCGTGGGACACACAAGAATAAAGAGAGATAAGAGGCTGTTACCTGTGTCGCGTTTATTATATTTGAGTCCAGCATAAGACTTTTTATCGGTAAAACCCCCTGTTATTGCTGAAATGTTGCGTATTAAAAACGTCTTGACATATCTCATCTATATTTCTACTATCATAGAAAAGTATTACCCTAACAAGGAATGTATACTTATACTTTAGAAATAAACACACAGTATATTGTAGTTATAATGTAGCAAAAAAAAGAAAAGAAGACTTTGTTTTGATAAAATTTTAAGTAAAATACAAAATATATTAATGAATGAAATGTTTTTGTTTTTTATCGTAAAATACTTCACTAAAATAAATATAAGTATTTCAAACAGCACTTTTCTTCTTACGTAGTTTATTTTCAAATGTTTGAATCGCATTACGTATCCGGATAACAAGAAGATATTGCAGCTAAAATTCGCTTGTACACATTCAAACACACGTGCGTAATAAGGTGTACTTTTTTTTTCATTTTTTGATTGATATATTCTAGAAAAGTTGCCTTTCTACTTAGATATAGGTTAGAAATAAAATAAGATAAAATAAAAAGAATATTTTCTCTCTGTTCAACATCGTTTTGAAAAATGGATACATTTTGCTATATTTTTGTTAATGCTTTATAATAATTTAACTTATCAATATAGAGTAAGGTTATTGTTTTAAATATGAATTTGGAATATATATATATATATATGTATATATATACGAGGCCTGAGAAAAAAATTACAATTTGTAAATTGAAAATGCTTATTATTTGCACAAAAAACTAAGAAGTTTCTTTTCTTTCTAAAACTAGCTCTATTTCGTAAATTTTGTCATATATACTTTATTACCTTTAATAAACAAACCGTTATAAATGAATAGGAAAATATATCTTCATTTCCCTTTTTTTATTGAAAATAACGCTCTCTTTGAGTTTAAAAAAAGCAAACAAAAAGAAATAAATAAAACTAAATGTAATAAAACTAATAAAATCATCACTAGAAAGGGGGGGGGGGGTTTCGAGGGACGGATTCGTGTTTAGCAATTCATGCGTGTTTTTACTCTAAATGTTCCCTCCAAAAAGATGTCTTTAGCCTCTCCTTTATCAAGAACGAGATGAAACGTCACTACTCTCCAACTACAAATGTGTAAATTTTAGTGAAGTAGCCGAAAAAAAAATGTGGCATCTTAAATAATATTTAAGCGAAAAACTTTTATTCTGAATAGTATAGTTTATTTATAAGTATCAATATAGTTGTGCTATAAATTAAGAAAGTCATATCATCACGATATAAAAAAAGCCTTATTCCTAAAAAAGATTGACATTCTTAAAAATTAATTGCATTTTGATGACCAAAAGCAAATATCCTATTGCTGTAAACTGCATTTGTCAAAAAATGCAAATTTGTATGAGTGCATGATTTTATTTAACTGTTATAGTAATTAAGTAAAAACTAATTTTCTTTAACGTTTTAACTACCATGCCCACGATTATCTGGGGCATGGCACTAGTGTTCCAAAATGTCCCGCCCGAGTATTATACGGGTTAATTTTTTTTTTGAGTGCATCTTATTGTCATACCCGAATAAATATCGGGAGAAGCTTATTTTGGCTTCATCTCTTTGTCAAATCCGAATTTATATCGGGAAAAGTTAATTAATAGATGGTGTTTGATCAGCAGTATTCAAGATACTTCCATCATCAACCTTCAAAATAAAAAAAAATGAAGATATACCCAAGCCAAGCATTGTTTTTGACTAAAACCTATGGCTGGTGTAGATTGCTGTGATCAGGATAGGACCCTTTCATCCGACAATCCGAAAACATCAGAAAAAACTACTATAAAAAGATATTTTTACATTTAAAAGAAAAGGTACTCTAGATCTCTCTATCGTTTGCTCTATAAAAGTGTAGTTGGGAAACGTATTACGTTTTTTAGAATTTCGAATCCACGTTGTAGAAGAGCTTTTACATAAATATTATGATACAGCTGCAGGACAAAAGATTCCTTTCAGACCACTTACAGTAGATAACCCGGCACGTCTTAATTCATGGCATTTTATATCCCATATTCTTCCTACTCTTGCGAAAAGTGAGCCTACAAAATAGTGCAAAGTTTGTTGTTCAAAAAAGGATGGAAATTGAAAAAAAAAAGATAAGGTAGGAAAGACGATTGAAGCCCAGTGGCTGAGTGGTTAGTGCATCGCGCTTACACACCACAGGTCTGAAATTCAAGCCAGGGCTGGGCAAGGTTGATTCAGTCTTTCATCCCTCCAGTGGGTCGCTAAATGAGTACCAAGCTTGCTTGGGAACTTAACAATGGGGGTTTCAC
>BMAV01013416.1:0-103224 GCA_019973955.1 Trichonephila inaurata madagascariensis | reverse complement strand
ACCCCCGTTTTGACGTCACCCGAGTTAAAAAACCCCATCTTTTGGGATAAAGGTAGTTTTTGAAAATGCGGGCGTCGGCCTTAAGGTCGCGTACCTTAGAAACATTTTAATTCGGTTCTATTGGAATTTTTCTCAAATTATCAATGAAAAAAAGGTGGAAAGTAGGTAAGTATACTTTCTCTTCATTAAATTATTCACTGGAATTGTGATTTTTATTGTGTACAATAAAAATAATTGTAAAAAAATCTTCGGGGTGACTCCGTCACCCCGCGCGACTATTACCAAAGAGAAAATCCCTTGTGAACCAAAACTGGAAAGGTAAGAAACGAAGGAGAGGAGTGCTCTGAAAACAGTGGAGGAGGGGGTGTAACAATTTAATGTGCCCATGGCGCTGGGAAGGTTAAAAACGGCCCTGGTATGGTTCCCTTTTGTAGATATATATATGCCTCGCATCACAATTTTATATTGGAAATAAGGGAGTTAATGAGTTCCTGTAGTAAATGGTTCCACTCGTTAAGCATCCAGTTATAGGTCTTGGAGGGAGGTTGCGAGTTGCATGAGTGAGTGAGTGAATATCAACGTCGCCCTGTTTACCTGTTTAACAACACGAGGGCTTTTGGCGACGGATCACTTAATTTTAAGTGAATTAATCAAGTGAAGTGGACGACACCCGAGCCCCTGTCCTAACTACCACACCACACCAATGGGAGCACGTTTGAGCTCTCGACAGATTTAACGTGCATCGCTCCCCTTCCTGGCGGGTCTTTAGTGGTACTGGGCTTGAACTCGTGACAACGCCAGCCACGATCCGATTCCTTGAATACTCAGCTACCACGACTGGCAATTGCGATTTGCAATCGCTCTCCTTAGAGCCTCCATGCATGGTACATAGGGTTGAAGTCTGAAGATCTGGCTGGTCAATCCATCCGGTAAATATACTCATTTTCCAGAAATAATGTGGCCTCGCATTATCATCCTTTAAAATTAAATTAGGGCCGACTTTCTCCTGAAAAGGCGAACATAGGGCTCCACGATCTCATTCCTATATCTCGCAGCTGTCCCAGTATCTCTTTCAAAGACATTTTTGTACGAGAAACAATTCAACGTGATGCCTTCCTAGATCATCAAGCCTCCTTTGCCGTAATCGTTGATTTTTCGGACATTGGTAGCGGCTCCTATAGTCCTCTTCTAATTCAAATACTGAGAGAATTACTAATTAGGCTGAATCGGGACACATCATTGAAGAGAACGGTCACCGACTGATTAATGCTCCATCTGTAAGATCTCCACTTCATTTTAAACGGACTCTCTTGTTCGCAGAATTGACAGGGCAAAAACTACAGGTTTTCTTGCAAATAGCCCTCTTTCATAAAGTCTTCTGGAAACAGACACCTATGAAACTAGAGTTCCTGTGATTACATACAATTTACGAGATAGTTGAGAAACTGTAGTATCTCTGATACACTTCACTATACTGGACAAATGGCGATCTTCTCTGGACGTCGTGGCTTAAGGACAAATTTTACCAGGCTTTCTCTAGATAGATCAGGTATCCTGAAAACTATTTCTATTTGTTGAACATAATGCTGAGCGTTAAAAAATTATCTACAAATCTGGATTTGAGACTGATCTGTAGCTAGTCTACCCACAATTCGTCACCTCATTCCATTATCTAAACACACACGTTGGTAGTTACTCATTTTTACTGTGTGAGTTTTGACGTAACTGATTGCTTCGAAAGACACCCAAGAAATTTAATAAGTTGTGCTTGTGAACCAAATGCATATTTTGGCACGCGCGCTTATAAATCTTTTTCCTTAACTAGCTCCACCCGCACTTACCTTATATGCTGATATATTCCACGTATAAGATTTGCATCTTTGTTTTGAAGCAGTATTTTTACATTTCGTTCATTTTTTTTCATAAAATTCGACAAAATAGGCAAATTTTCTTAATTTTTGAACACCAGTGTAAATCAATCCTTCTACGAAGACTACCTAATAATTAACACAAAATAACTTTTCTGGCTTTCTGATAAGCAAATTTGTCATCTCTCTCAATTTCGATGAAATAAATTTATTAGGAGATTTTGGGTTCAATAGAGATGATGGTCAAATCCGAAAGCTTTTCTAGTGTCTTACTATTATTTCTAAGGTAATTTTTAATTTACATAAACTTCTTTTACCTAAAGTTAAAGAAACAGGTTAGATTAAAAAAATTCTTATTGCTAGAGCAAAATTTGGAAAACAGGGATTGAGATCATTTTTTACTATAATTTCTACTATCTCATTTGGCTGTTTTTACCACGAAGAATATCTTTGAATGAAGTTATTTCATTAAAGCGTTGTATAACGTCTATATCGTTCACAATAATTCCTTCCTTCTGTACTTGTAACTTAATATCTAAGTCCATGCAAGCTTTCATCATTAGAAATGTTGTGAAACTCATATAGAAAGCAAAATGTTGAATAGCACTAAGATAATAACATATATCTTTCATTTACCGAAGAGATCTCATGATGAAGAATTACAAAAAAAAGCAGTCTTTATTTGCTAAAGGGCTTTTGGAAACTGGTTCATCACTGCCCTCATAATCAAATAAGTGGACCATTTTCCTGAGCTTCGAGATGAAAAATTCGTGATCAATTCCTAAATTTCTTGCAAGTACATTTGCTGAATCGACAAATATTTTAAAATTATCGTTTTTGATTATTTTATGGTTTGTCTTAGTGCCTTTTAAGATTATAATCCTTTGCAATTGAAATAGAGTTTTTACATATCAGGCATAATATTTTATTCTTGTTTTGGACATCAAAATATTGCAGTTCCCATTTTTCTTGAAAATTAAGATGTTCCTCTTCAAGTGATTTTTTTCTTACTCATTGTAGTTGAAGTTTTTTGAAGTGATAACTTCTATAGGCGCGTTTTGCTGGAGAGTGAACTTGAATGAACGTCACGCGCAAGTTTGTAACGCTCATTCGGCTTTTTTCGTCTTTAGACGGAAATAGTGCTCGTACAAGGTCGTCCACGACATACACACCCCTAAAAAGAAAAGGAGGGACGTTTCCCCTTCCTCCCGCTACTTCGAAACGACATGAAAGGCAGTAGTTTGTCCCCCACCAATACGCCGTAAAAGTGAAGTTCCTAACTTCGATCTAAGTGTGGCTTCCCCCCCTCCACCTCTGTCTACGAAAATGAATCCGGGGCTCTTTCTAATCCTAGTTGAAGCATGAAAATGAAACATGTAATATTTTTAAAAAATATGCTTAGAGAGAGAGAGAGAGGAAAAGCCCACACTAAAACTAAACAAAATGTAGAAAAAGGAAAAATTTTTATAGTACTAAGTAAATGGTATCATTATCATTAGTAATATTGCAGTGAATTTGAGAATACAAACCTATTTTTGTAAGCCAATCAGAATAGCAATGAGCAAATAGTTCTATCAATCCCATTACTTAAATATACTTTGAGTCTAAAAAGAAAATTAAAACAATTAAAAATTTAAAATAACATAATTAAGTATTCAGGTATTAAGAAAAAGTTACATTAAATAACCAAGCTGTCGTCTAATAGTATTAATTATTATCAATTTGATTCAAATGATTCATAAGCTGCACTGTTAATCATTGTCTAACAATTAATCAGCATAGTATTTTAAAGGTTCATAATTTTGAATTTTTTAATAT
Organism: Trichonephila inaurata madagascariensis; assembly: GCA_019973955.1. NCBI lineage: Eukaryota > Metazoa > Arthropoda > Arachnida > Araneae > Nephilidae > Trichonephila > Trichonephila inaurata. Next base: position 99,538 of record BMAV01013416.1, on the reverse strand, counting down.
TAAGGGCGACACTTGAACGGACGCTTCACTTTGTTTAGTTCCATATGGCCGCGGTAGCCTAGTGGTCACGGACTCATGGCTGATGTGTCATGAGTTCGAGCCTAGTACCCCTGAAGACCCACCCTGTAGAGGAGCCGCTGCACTTTCAATCTGTCGAGGTTCAAACATCCACCCATTGGTGTGGTGTGGAAGTTAGGAGAGGGGAGTCAGCTCATATGTCATCCTCGTCCCTTGACCATGGTTCAAATTTACGTGGTACAACGCCAATAGCTTTCGTGCAGATAGAAAGAAAGTTAATATAACTCTCACTCATTGTTTAATCCCACACGGCATTCGAACTAATTGAAATTATCAATATCACATTTATTCGTTTAACTTTTTAATTCTTTCACACTCTTTTAGTATGTTTTTCATACTTCTAAATTTTCTAAAATAAATAAATATGAAGCGATGGAAAATTGAACATTTCTTTCGATATCTTTAATATAAATATTCAGGGAGGATTGTAGGACAAAAAGTGACAAGTCTTTTTCGGCCTGTCGCTTCACTTCCTACAACAGTAAATCTGCTGCAGGAAACGTCTTTTCTTTCAATGTCTTTTAACCCGACTTCATGGTATACTGAACATCGGCACAGGATATGATTTGAACATTGTCAGTGACACAACCTTGGCTTGAAGAGATGGAATCTGTGCTTTTTAGAAGGGGTGGTAGAACCCCCCTCAGTATAGAGGGCGCTGCTTGTAAAAACATGCTTTGTTTCACCAGAGATCTTCTGTTCGTGACCGAGTGCAGACGCATTCCATATTCCATTAAACTTATTTAATCTTACATTTGTCTTCGATGATTTACTGAATTTAAATTGAGTCTAATTGTGATGATATGAGCGTTGATTGATATAGAAGCATTCTACCACTTACGAACCAATGATTTCTACCACTCACTTACTGATTTGAACCCCTGATGACCGAAACAAGGGGGATAGACAAATGATCCACATGTTAGTCCCTTAAGAACAAATAAAGGGCATGAAACTTTCTGTCAAATAATCTGGCATAGATTATTAGAAATCTAAGCAATATTATTATTAACTGCGTGTATTTCATTAACACATTTTTTTTTCAATTTTTACTATTAGTTCACTCTCTCTTCCTAAATACATATTTTTTTACATATACATATATATCTTGTTCAAATTTTCAATCGTTTATAGAATGCTTTTTATTCATCCATTCCTCAAATCCCTCATTTAAATTTCATGAAAATAAACTTATAACTTATATTTAAACTTATAATTTTGAAAGATGGTCAGATTTTTTGGCTTAACTTTTACAACAAAGAATTCGGGCTAGGGGTTTTAAAACCCCCGGGGGTTCCACGTAAATGAAACCGTTCCCTTTGGGGTTTTGATGATGCAACGAGCCACATCCATAAAAAATAAAACCCTTTTGGGCCCAAAGAGGGACTTTAAGAGAGAATAGTTTTAGCACTGTAACCCAGCAAATTGCCCTCCTCCTATTGCTTTCTCCTCTCCTCTTCGACGAAAATCGTCCTCTTTTTAACAGCTTCCCATTTTGACTACTGTTTTTGTTTGTATTCTGTCACGTAAATATTGTACCGATTCGTAGTAATTTTTTTTACCGACATAAATATGGATTTCGAAGCTATAATGGAATTAGATTATGAAACGCAACACTTTGGTATTCATCCTCGGACATTTTTAGACAGAGGTATGAATGGAATAAAACCTTTTCTGTTATATAGTTTATTTCTGTTATAATAATCCGTTATAAAATATTAATGCATTTCTTATGTAGCAAGGTACTAAGCGTCTGTTATATTTGAAAATTTGCTTTCATCCTCAAAAAGTGATATTCTTTTTACATTTCTTAATAATACTGAAAAATTGAATTATTAAATAGCAGTATAACAATAATTCGCCAAGTATTAAGATTTATTGCGATATGTTAAGGTATGTATTTAAATGGGATTCGACCTTTATAGCCAGTATGCACACTATTGAATTGTGACCATTCCTATAATATATCTGTTTTGTAAAGATACCTCCTTATTTAAGTTATGGTTAATATGAGTTAAAGGTAACGGAACTTATAGAAAAGCGCGGGAGGAAGATGTAAAGTGTTGCCAACATAGGACAGAAAAATATTTAGTTGTAAACATGTTATTTTTTTACTTATAATTTGTAATGAAAAAAAGTGAATTAATTGCTAAAAAAGCAGATATATTAGTCATATAATTAATATATTGTCAACAAATTTAATAATTTATGTAATTTTTAGTACAAAATTTTATAAAAATTGTTAATTAATGGTAGAATTTTTAAAAAATGATTAAACACACACAAGCGTAAATCTATAATTAATATTTAGATACTGTGGGCCACAAAAGTGTTCGTACACTTGCAATTTCTTATAAAATTTAATGTTTTCGATTAATAAAAATTAATGTATTGTAATTGTAATTTTTTTATGATATCTGCAACTTGTTCTTAATGGAATGTCATAATTAATTTTTTTAAAAATAGTAAAACTATTTTTTTAAAAAATTAATTATCAAAAAGCTACTAAAAAATTATTGCACAAAAGTCTTTGTACACTTAACAAAAATCTCAGCTTTAAATATTGTATTTCTTTCTTAATTTAGTACTTAGTAGGATATATTTTAGTGTCCACAACAACCTTTAATCGACTTGGTATAGATTTAATCAGTTTTTTGTAATTTCTGCATCGATTTTCCTCCATTCTTCTGTGATTATTGTTTTTACTTCACATTATGCATTTATATGTCGTGTTTTCTTTTTTTTTTTTACATCAAAATCTCACCAAATATGTTCTACTCGACTAAATAAAGTGATTGAGGAGGTGTTTTCATAATTTGGGGACAGTTATAGAGACACCAGTGGTGTACATTGAGAGCAGTTCACTTGGAGTTATTGTCCTGTTAAAAAGTGAAGTCGTTTCCAATATCCAAATTTTGGGCGGATAATTTAAAATTTCTCTTTAAAATATGTAAATAGAGCTCATGATTCACAATATCAATAAAAAATACCAAATTACCTAATTCTGTAGCCTATTTACACCCCCACACCATTAAATTATGTGAACAATCATTTACTGTTTACAACATTTTTAATTCAGTCATACTCATCTTTTCATTATTAACATATTAAAAGTAATTTTTAAAAATATTTTCAAAACCTTGAAATTATGGATTATTTTTCCAAAAAGTCTGTGAAAGTGAACCTCCAACTCAAAATAATTGAAAAGAAGGGTTTTCAGAAATATCAAGAGTGAAAAGACATGGGTCACTGTCCTAAAATATAATTGAAATTTCCACTCTTGGAGGCAGAGGAAAAAACCGCATTCCGGGGATTTTAATTATAGCTAAACGGGAGCCGCCCTACTAGCTCTTGATCGGGCATTGCTTATGTTGGGGTCAAGGGGGTCCCAATTAAAAACCCCCACCCATATATATGGTGGATGATATATAAAATTCGTTAGAACCATTTTTGGGTCTCCCTTTGGGTTTGCCCAAATTAAATAAATTGTACTCATGGCCAAAAACCCCCCCCGGTGAAAAAAACCCCTTTCATATTGGCAACCCTTGTTCCCCCCCCTATTTCAAGAGCACCCCCTCCTTTGATTCTTACCTTGCCTATTTTGGACTGGGAGGACTTTCCCTTACTCTTTTTCAACTTGTTTATTATTAGCTTTTTCATGGCTTTACTATCTTTTATACTTTAAGATATTCTTATTATTCTTTAAGTCACTGTCATTGTACTTGTACAACAAAGGTTTTCTTTGAGCTTTGATCATTGCAAAATCATTAATCATAAAATTATTTCATTACAACTTGTAACTCTTGAGCTCTGAGAACATTTGCCTTTGCAGACCATCTAGTTTATTCAACAGTTTCAGCAGAAGAAATTTATGTTCAGTTTCCATCTTTTGTTAATTGCTTCTTTGCACATGATCTCTCAATGCATTCCATTTAGGAGTAAATGACAAAAAAAAAATGTTAAGTCATTGAAAAAAAAAATAATAGAGTAGCTACAGTGCTGGCTTTTTTTGCAGCAAAACAACCTGCTTGGTTTAAGGAATGAGTTGTGCATGGTACAAAACTCATCAAGGACATTTTTTCCTAGTATTTTTAACAACAGACCTGTGTACATTCCTGACATGTTGGAAGTTGTAACTTTGGTCGCAACAGTTTTTTTAATCTATTTCAAGTTCTTCAAGCAAGTTGAGAGCTTCTTTTTCCATACCTTGAACTTTATGAGAGACAGCTGATAGCACTCATACAAGTTGTTCATTGGCACAGGCTTTGCAGACGAAGTGTATCAAAATGCTACAGTCGACTGGTCGATCTATGAAGCATCAGTTGTAGAGTCAATAATGGGTAAAAAATAGTGTTCAAGTTTGATCTCTTTTAAGATTCTTGCAAGGCATTTTTGATCATTACATCTATGAACTTGCTAAAAATGTCAGATGATAGATACCCTTTACCTTTGTTGCCTTATTTTGTGAGGTGTTTGGCAAGAAATATATCTAACTCACCTATGAGTTCAAGGCATCCTAAGAAATGACCATTTAATGTACATCCAAGTTTTTGGTTGATGCCCCTGAATGGAGGGCCTCTTGCTGATAAAAATTTTACAACAGAGACAACTCTAGTGAGGAGCTCTCAGAAATAATTCACCTCTTCGTTATATTGACTTTATGCCACATTCTGGATTGAGGTGGTCTCTTTTCTTAAGATAAAAGTCAACACACTCTGTCGTCGTCTGACCTCTCATGCTACGAAGCAAGTGCAAAAGAGTTCTTCCAACCATTGTAGCCAGTTGTTAAAGCCCCTTGTCCCTCCCCCCTCAGGCTGGAAGAAAAGACAATAGAAACAAAATACCTGGTCTTTCAATTTTGAATAGAGGAGCCAGTCCACTACCAAAAGTAGACCTAGTGTGCAAATAGAATCCTCACAAGCATGAGCATCCTCATATCAAGCGAACTAGTCACTTGCTTTGCGGTAGTATGTGCACTGTAATTTTAATTTTCTCTCTTTTTTTTTCACCCTTCAATTTTTTATGCCGTAGGCACATGCCTAAGCAGAAAAACAGCCCTGATTGAACTCTCATGTCATCCTTGTTTCTTAACAGGTTGAAAATTAGGAGGTCCTTTACCAATAGTTCTTATATTGCTTATATATAGGTGAAATATATGTAGCCTTCAAAATTTTAATTTTGTAGATATGACTTATGAACATGATATGAGAATATCATGAAATTGGCTTCCTCAGCAAATTAAATAGAATATGAATGAAGTTGTAGAAATATAAAAAATACTAGTCTTAATAATATGTAAAACTTTTAAAAGTGGAGTGGTTCTTTTTAACTAGTCTCCTCATGGTTTACAGGTACTTGCATATTATATCCTCAATCAATTTTGCCAAACAAAAAGATGTTCCCAAATGCTTCATTATTGTTTTTTGAGGACATGTATGGGAATGGTTTTCCATTATTGGCTACATTTGAAGAAATTGCTTTACAGTATAATACTCAAGTACTAGTTTACCTTAGGTCAACTCTAGATTTATGATCTCAATTTATCTCTTTGAAGAGTTTTACTGTTTTTTGTGAGCACAAAGGATAGCCATTCCAATATTTCTCTGTTTTCAATCTTCCTCCATATCAACCTCTACTTATTTTTTTCTTCACCTTGCAGCTAGATCACAGATTGCATTTATAACAATTATTTATGTGATACACTTGATTGTAAGTGCTTAATGCAACTTTTTTGTGGCAAAATATGACCATTGTACCTATAAAATAACCAATATTGCTAATTAGCATTCATACTATGTTCCTAATTCAAATATTCTTTTTAAGTGATACTTTTTGAACTTTTTTTTTTTACCAAAATGCATATTTTGGTGCTTACTTTTGGTGCTTTGGTCAGTCAACTAATTCATCAGATGAAATATTACCAAATGCTGCAATATGTAGGCAATAGTGGGAAACTTTTTTTTTGCAATAATCTTGTTCCTATACGATGGCAGCATTTGTTAGCTACTGATTTGTCAATATGTTTTTTTATTTGGTGAAACTGGTCGACAATATAATACAGTGAATTGTTTAACATGAAACTGAGGGGGATTGAAATATTTTTTCATGTTAAAAGAATTGTGTTAAAGAATATTACAGAAAAACTTCATATATTCAACAAAATTAAGTTTATTGGAGTACATTTTATTAACATAGATATGTGTGTATGCATAATCAATAAAATAAACACTCACAAGAATTTAATGAAATTTAATACAAAATTTAGCAATACCGAGATCTGTACAGATTTCCATTTTCGTCTTCTGTTTTTGATCAACATCCTTAAGAAGCTCCATCTTTAATTCAAGCAAAATAGCAGTTTGCTTTTCCCCTGAGTTCTTTGCCATTGTGCTCGCAAAATTTTATTTCGAAAATAGAAAAAATAATGCAAATTAATCTCACTGATTTTTTCTCACAATAGGATGTACTCATCACCGAATTTCAAAGCCAACTGATAAGAGATTAGATGTTCTTGTGTGCGTCTGTAGGGATGGAGGGTGAAAATAGCTTAAATAAACAAAATTGGCTCGTGTCACAGGCTATTCCGAAGGTATTTCAAAGTCAAGTTAGCCTCCTTTCTATGAGAAATGTGAAATCACCTCTCATTCATTTCACACCCTTCTTAAATCTTGCTTGCACAGCTGGTGTTTTCCACATTTTGTTCATTTCCAGAAGGGAAATCTTTTTTTAAAAAAATGCATAGTAGTTTGTTGGGACCATTGTATTATTTTGTCTTAAGTGTTTTTGCATTAAACATATTTCACTGTGCATAAGTACTTGTATTTCTTTATTGAATTTAATTTATTAAGGATATGGATTTTAAATGGATCAGCAGGTTTTGTAAAATTCCTAATTTTATGTAATTGCTACTGAATGGTTTTTACATGTATGTACATGGAATTTTTTTTTCTTTTCAGTATACAATGCGTTTTATGAAAGCTTGTTTGATGGTCTAAATGAAATGAAAAAATATATATCTGAGGAGGTATGTATATATAAATAATTTACTTAAAATATATTGTTATGTACTTTACATTTAAGGGCCATTACATTATGACCTCCCCTCATCTAAAACAATGTGCTCTCCCTTAGACAAAATCACGGTGCACAAGCAGCTGATGCTGAAGAATATAAAGCATCCATACACTGCCTTTCCACTCATAGTGTTTAGCAACATAAGGGGAAAAGCAGTTGATTTCAGATTTCAATAATCAAATCCTTACGACTTGGTGCCTGGGAACGTCAGTTTTCAGATAGGATGCATTTGGTGCGCTGTTTATGTGCAGCCATTGTGAGTATTGCTGAAAGTGTTACATGGATGGTGGAACAACAAGTTGATGCCCAGAAGTTTGTCTGGCACAGCACATAAATTTCATAAGTGGGTAGAGACTGTCACACATTGTTTACCTAAACCAATGGACTACAATTGCTAATTTCTTCAGCAGCTATACCAGTGGCGACACTCTCGAAATGTTTAACACACTTGCAGTATACGCTGTTGTGCATAGGTCTTATATGAAATTGATCACAACACATTGCTTGAAAAATGATGAGGCTTGAAAAGTAAACATCATCATGCTTTTTTATTTAACAAACTAAAATGAAGTTTTAAAATTTAAAAAGCTAGCTACATTTGTAATTGTATTTAATAAGGGCATCACAACATACTCAGGCTGTATCCGATTCCATATGACAGTGGTATGGGCGAGGAAAACTTTGTTCTTTTGAACCTCTTTATGACTTATCTTTGAGAATTTTAATATTTGTAAAATATTTTCTAATCTTCCAGTGTTAAAATACAATATTTAACTAAACTATTACTGTAGTTTAAGCAAAAATAAAAACTACTGCTGTACCAGTTAATTTAATAAAGTTAAATTAACAATGCTCGAAAAGTTGTTGACACTTTTCTTAATATGAGAAGTGGGCAGGATAAAGCCTAAATAAGATGCTGCAAAGAAGTCCATCTGTGTAGTATCAAAGGGAGATCTGTGATTGGCTGACCAGGACAGTCAACTATTTTTGCTTAAAATACGTAGGCTGTTCAATAAGTAATAAGACTACTTATACTGCCACAAAATCACTCATCAGAATGTTAATTTCTGTGGCATAAGAAAAGTTTGTTGTCTGTTTTAACAAAATCTACCGATAGATGGCGTGTACAGACTTGTATTCTTGAGTATCACATGATCGAACTGAAGCGTGTTTGTGGGTGCCTACGAGCCGTGGCCAGTTGTCGAAATGGAAACAAAAATTAGCATTGGAGACCTTTGATATGATACAATATGATTAAAGACTGGAACAAGAAGGCAACAATGTTTAAAAACACTTTATCACAGCAGATGAAGCTTGGTTGTATTACTATGATCCTACCATAAAACAACAAAGCAGGGAGTTGAAACATCCATCTTCACATACTCCCAAGAAATCAAAAACTGTGAAATCGGCTGGTGAAGTTATGACCATAATTTTTTTTATTATGAAGGAATTGTGTATCAACACCCTGTCGAACCCGGTACTACCGTAAACGACTCATACTTCCCAAATGTCCTGCAAACAATGGTACAACACATTAAAAGGAAACATCCATTGCTTCGAAATGGCTTCCTATTGCACCATGTCAATGCCCGACCACATATTGCTCGTTGCATCCTGGATGTTTCACAGCAGAACAACGTAGAGATTTTACCACACCCTTCATACAGTCCTGATCTCACTCCATGTCATTTCTGGCTGTTTCCTCAACTTAAGAAACCATTACGAGGCAAACGTTTTGCAAGCAACAAGGCATGTGTAAAGGCTGTGGAGGCGGTTTTAAAACAGGTCTCACAAAACGGACTTTTACATGTTTTTAAGAAGTGGACAGAATTTAAGAATAAATGCATTATGTGCCACGGAAGTTATTTTGAAAAAAACCATGTAAATGATGACAATTAAAGGTATTCTGTTTTTTTTATAATTTTAGTTTTTTTACTTATTGGACAGCCCTCGTATATTAAGCTCAACAAACCATTGAACTGATAGCAGCTTGAAAGAAAAATTTGTGAGAATTAGAAAATAAGTGTAGGAAAATACAATTTTTAATTAAATAAATAAAGGGTCAATTAAAACTGATTGTGGTCTATTGAAATGGAGATGGATTAGTCAGTAAATAATCAGTTTTAGAAAAAAAGCATCAGAAAAGCAGAAAGGTTTTTTATTATGTTAAATTTTTTGAAAATTATTATTAGGGGTAAATTTTTTAACATCTTACTAAGGATCTCAACCTTACTATAAATTTTTATCTGTTTTATGTGTTTAATAATTTTTGAGGGTAGGGGTTGTTAGTTAGGGAATTATTATTTTCATTTATTAGGAAGTTTTTTTGTCAATGATTTATGTGACTGTGCTACCCCTATGAATGTTACTGATATCACTGTGTTGGAACTTATTCGCTAAGGAATCACTTAGGCTTTCAGATTTGTCTTGGTCACTCAATGTGATACTTTGCAAATTACTCTAAGGACAGAAATTTCGGAGACCTTTTTCCTGGAAGCTTTGAATATTCTCCAGAGGAAATTATCCTTGGTATTCAAGATTAAAAACTTTTTGCTTTAATCTTGAAGCCAAACTTTTTGTGTGTAGTCATAGACAATTCTTTTAATTTTATTTTGTTATCAATTTAAATTAGTTTTGTTACTTGGGTGTCTAGTAAATTGTCAAAGTTTTTATGCTTTGTTTCTATCATTGAATAAGTCTCTGAAGTCTCCTTTTGAACAGTTTTCCAGAGTGTTTGAAAGGTTTAGGGCTTATAGGTGTGCATTGAATAATTGTCTAGTTAAGTTTTGATCCTGGATTCTAACGTCTTTTGAATTATTTGCAATTATTAAATTAAAATTCTCAGTTTTTATTGATTCATTTAAAAAAAATTTACCAGTTAGTATTTAGCTATAATGAAAGCGGTAGGAATTTTATGGAAGCCAGAAGTAATATTTGTGCAGGGTTGTGATCGAAGCTTAGCTCCAGTAAAAATAAAATCTTTTATGGTACTTAATACAACTTTTTCATTAGTGTGAAATCTAGGACTGAACTGTAGCTATAGCCATATCAGGTTGGAGTGGGTGGAGCCACAAGCCCTATCTGTTTGCTCAAGTGTAATCAAATATGTTTAGGATTTGTCTCATTGGCCAATTCTTTTATCAAGATTCCGTATTTTTTATATAGGCTTCTTGATCATTAGTTTCTGCATATGTGATCATAATTTGGTGCTAAATTATATCTGAGATATTGAATAAACACTTACAAACTTAGTATTAGCACTTACAATCTTAGGAGCAAGTTTCTTGCTTAGCTGTTGCATTATAAAAGACTTTCTAAAGTCATTTCTTTGTTTAACTTGTTTTAAGAAACATTTTGAGTATTTGTATAAAAGGCTATTATTATTGTTCCAATTTATTCCTAAATCTCAGCTACTGATACATAGAATTGGCAGCATAAGCTATTTTACCAAAAGATGTTTCTGACCTTTATAGCCAAGTGATTATAGTTGCAAACTTGTTGGCAGCATTATTTTTGTCACCCTGAGGATATAAAGATCTGCTGCCTGAAATGTTTAATCTGTTGAGGCTCATGTTTGGTGTGATGTGGCTGTTAGGAGAGTGAGGTATTAGACTCAAGTGCAGTCCTTGTCATTTGACCACTGTTCAAAATTACGAGGTTTATCCAAATAGTCCTTGTGTTGCTTCAAATTATTGGATTTTTATAAATTATCAATCCATCAACCAAGAGACAAGTTTAATATCACATTTTTGAAGTGCAAAATTTTTGAAAATGATATTTAGAAACATTTACTTTACATATGTTTTGAAGAATTTTATTTTTTTCAGCTATTTTTGACTTATTAAATTTTATTCAACATAATTTTTTATATATTTTGTTTTTATTTTTAATGACTTTTATTTTCAATGACTTATTAGAGTTTTTTTTCCTTTGCAGTATAATCATGTGGTTTCTACCGAAGTTATTCACTCAAGCTCAGATTCACTTTTTCAAGCGTTAGTTAAAAAGTTGGATAAAGCTATTGATAAATTAGAGGTAGTCATTGCTTAAATATGTGCATTTCAAATTTAGGAGGAAAAATGATATCTCGTTTAAATTTTATGAATATTTAATAAATACTAAGCTTTGTGATCCAGAAAGTAAATACTACTTGTGCATTTGTGTTTGGAAAAATTGATATACATTATTTGTCAAATCCTATACATTCATTACAATGATAAACAAACAACAACTGTTTAGTCACTTCACTTCAAAGCTGATGTTAATTATTTTTCCGCTAAATATAAAAACATCTATTACTCTTTAAGCAAATAGGGCAGTGCTTCTCAAACTTTCAATGTTTGCAACCCAATTTTCAATCATAATTTTTATTGCTCCTCCCACCTTACAATAACAATATATTGAATGCAATAATAATGTACTATTATGCTAAAGTTACTATATGACTTTAATTATAAACCACACAAATTATCATAATAAGTATTATATTTTGTATATGACAAGCCCATGAAAGTCACTAGTACTTATTAAACCTGTTCTTAACTTAGTATTGATAAATTAATTATTAAATACATTTTGTGCAGTACTGATACATTTATAAGTACTGTAAAATCTGGCATATAGCGAGCACCGGTGTTTTATGCGCACCTATATTTTCAAACTGCAATTCTTAATTTTTAAGTATATTCATTGTATAACGCATAGCTCCTTTTTCACGAAAAAAAACCTGAAATGTATTTATGCAATGTTCTAATGTTTTGAAGTCATTTATTAGAAGTTTTACCCCAGGCTTTTGAAAAAACAGTATACTTATAGAGCTACAACTCTTTCATATAAGTTATGTAATTTCTTTTAATTCGCTATAAGTAGAAATCTATTTTTTTTATGCTTATCTCTTTTCTTTTACTTTCAAAGCTTTCATTTTTATACCCAATGTATAACCCATGCACCTGTAAATTTAGATTTTTAAATTAGACATATGCACCGGATTTTTTGGTATATTATATCAGTGTAAATGTGTCAGAATGTATTTTGTTTTGCTTTTTTTCAGTAAATTAATAATTTTTTTTAAAGAATCTTTAATTTTCGTCTTATTGATATGCTTGCGCCCGCCCAGGTACAGTTATCATCCTTCCTAGGCCAGGGGCATCCCTTAGTTTGAGAAACACTGAAATAGGGTGATTACCTGTTGCTGAATCAGCAAAGCCAAATGATTTAATAGTTTTTTTTTTTTTTTTGTTCTGTGAAACAAGCTGCAATCTTTGTAAAAAATAACTAACAAACAATAAAATTAGCATAATTTGAGAAGAAGGGTTACAGCTACAAAATGATTCTAGTGGTAGTGGTAAAATGATTGTTATATGTGCTAAGAGGAGGAAAAATGTTTTTTTTTATTCAATAAAATTTTATAAGTATAATGATGAATTCTCTTTAATGTTATTTAATTGATAAGAAAATGAAAGTATGTGCAAAGCAATTCAAATATTTAAAGTAATATATAATTCATTTTATTATACATTGTATCATGTTGATCAATAACATAAAATTTGAATGTTCAAAAATATGATATTTAATATGAAAATAACAAAGAATACTATTAAAATATTGGATTTTTTTTTGAGTTATTAGGCATTTGAATTTTATTAATGTCTGCATCAAATAAATACATTAAGATGATTATAATTTGCTAGACTATTGTTGGTGTAAGTTAAGATTGTTATTGTTTTGAATTGAATTCCCTTTGTAATTATATTTGGCTATTCATTTTATAAATAAAATATATCTTGTGAACAAATCTGTTGATGCATTCCCCCCCAAATATTCATCTGCAATTTCTATAAATTGCAATAAAAACTTTGCACTATCATTTAGCAAAGGTGTAATTGTGAATTTTAAATATTATTTGAAGTAATACCAAAAAATGTTTTATATTTCAGACATGTAAAAACATCTGGTTTGCTGTATAAAATTCGATAATTAATGTTCCAGCAATTTATAAAAACAAGTTTATATACATTTTGTTTCATATTCAGAATTTTTCTTAATTAGATTTATCTTGATGCAAATGTCTTCATGATACCAAACCATGTTGTGTTACCTGAAGATGAAATACATCTCACTAACCCTTCTACTAAAGAACAAGAAAAAGAACTTGATGAAGAGATTGAACAAATCAAACAGAGAATTATTGTGGTATAAATTACCTTTTTTTTCATAATAACTGATTAAAAAAATGTAATTATTAAATTTAAAAATTCTTTCATTTCTTATATCATCTATACATGTTCATTATTTGCACATAACTTTTTCTGGAAAAACATATTTAGGAATTTTACTCAAATGTGAGAATTATACTAAAGTGAAAAGAAGATTCTTTTCAGAGATTCTGAAAAAAGAAACAAATTTCTGTCTAAAAATAAGTCTCTAATTTTTAAAATACCTCTTTTATTAAATGCAACTGATATGTTTTTTTTTTTTTATTAATTTGAGAAAAAATTACTAATTATAAAATTATTTTTTAAAAAGTATACAAAACTAATTTTTACTGGATCTGTATTTATTAAAAATGCAATTTTCAGTGAGTTTTTGGTGAACTTTTTGGTTTATATGAATATTTATTTGTATTTCATTAACCACAAAAAAAGTATTTTTGATAAAATCAATAGCAAAAAAAAAACCACCTGGTTTTTATTAATGAATTTAAAACTATTTTGAAACAGTCGATTTAAGGCAGTAGTCCAGATTGTGACAGGCAAAATTTCGATGTTTTTCATGCATTTTTTTTAACAAGAAAATAAAATGCGACCATTTTGTAATTTTTACGTTTTTATTATTTTGAAGTGTACAGAATTTTCTTTTTGACTTTTTACATTAGTTTGTTTATAATTTTTTATGTCACTGGGGGAGTCCTGGGAAAAAAGGTATGCTGTTTTGGGAAAGCACACAGCACAATCCTTCTGCTGATCTAAAGGTATCATTTTCAATGGTTTTGAGATCCCTGAGTAACATTTTGGCCTCTTTTACAGTTGGCTTCTGCAGTTTTCTCTGCCCTCAAATTCGTGCATTGTCATCAGTGGCAACATAGTTCCTGGCTGTTTGACCTATTGTGATGCCCATCACCTCCATAACTTTGAGTGCAGATAGAAAACCCTAGTTAAAGATCAGAGGCATAACGGAGAATGTTTGGGTTTTTCCCTGTGCAAAGTCAGGTTTTGGGTCCCAAGCCAGATCTCACAAAGAATTCCAAAACCATAACATAACATAGGCTTTGGGCCCCTATAGTCCTAGCCTCGCTATGAGTAATCCTTACATTACGCCACTGTTAAAGATGCAGGCAGCCGTACAGGTAGCAATTTTCAAAACGTTTTTCCTGGTAAAAGTATGCTTCAGAACGAAATTCCATACACAGTGATTAAAGCTTTCGTTATTATTTTGGGTGTTTCCCCCCAAACATCTTTTTGACAAATCATCGGATGCTAAAGTCTCACACTGGTTTTATACGATTTATAAATTGCTTTTCAAACATTACTGGGTGTTCATAAGAGCTCTCTTGATTTTCCACTTTCAATAGTTGATACTTGCATCAAGAATCTCTTGGCAGTAAAAGTGCTGAGGGTTTTGTAAACTGTACAGAATTCTTATATTTCTTCTTTGTCAATCAAAAAGGTTTGCTGTAATACATATATCTATGTATCCTAGAATAATAGGGACAGGACAATAAAAGAGGGAACGGTCAAAGCAGCAGCCGTGTGCGCGCCAACTCACTTTCATACACACTATGGAGCGTTCTCTTTTTTTGACTATAACTTTGAGATTATTAAAAATTTAGGTCTAAAAATTTTAGGGTACATCTTTAAGATGTTTTTCTTCCAAAAAAATGTAAAAGTAAATCGATTTTTTGAATTCGTCACACCGTACTATACTGCCTTAAAATTCTTTTTTACCATCTATTAAGATTATCAAATTTATAAAAATAATGGTGAAAGGCAATAAAATATAAGTGTTTACATGGAAGTAAATATAATGTTTGTAGATGTTTTAATATTTTTAAAATTTTAATATGACAAAAATTTTATTGTACTGATTTTTTTTAAAGGAAAAGTTCTATACAGTTTTGCAATATTAGAAATTATGTTCATATGATGTATCTAATACAAAATAAATATTTGCACTATTTCTTATTGTGTAGATGTGTAATGTATCATAAACTTATTCATTTACATGTAAAATACACGTTTTTAAATTTGAATATACAGTGAAAATTGTTTAACAAGAAACTGAGGGGACTGAAATATCTTTTCATGTTAAAGGAATGCTGTGTTATAGGATTTTGCAAAAAAAAAAACAAAACAAAAACCCACCATATATTTAACAAAATTAATTTTATTGGAGTATATTTTATTTACATAGATATGTATATATGCAAAATCAATGAAATAAAAACATTCACACAAACTTAATGAAATTTAATGCAAAATTTAGCAATACCAAAATCTTTACAGATTTCCGTTTTTGTTTTCTGTATTTGATTAACAGACTTAAGAAGCTCCTTCTTCATTTTAAGCAAAATAGCCGTTTGCTTTCCCTTTCACCTCTGAGTCATTGTGTTAAAAAATTATTCTAAAATAGGGGAAAAAAACTGCAAACCAAACTCACTAATTTTTACTCACACTAAATGTACTTTTAACCGAATTCCAAAACTAACTGATGAAAAATGAGATGTGTAGAGGTCAAAAGTGAAAGTTGCCTAGATAAACAAAATTGGCTCATGTCACAGGGTGTTCTGAAGGTATTCCATAGCCAAGTTTGTTGCCTTTCTACAAAACACTTCTCTTTCATTTCATAGCCCTCTTAAATCTCGCCAGAGCAGGTGGTGCTTTCCATATTTTTTTTATCTCCAGATATTTTTCCTCTCTCTTTTTGTGTTAAGTGATTTTTGTTTTGTGTTAAGAGGGAAAAAAAATGCATAGTAGTTTTTCAGAACCGTTGATATTTTATGTTAACCAATATTTCGACTTAAACATATTTTACGGTATTGTAATTATTTTAACATTTTTATTTTTATATTCTGAAATGCACATTTTTATAAAATATATTTCTGCTTTAAAACATCTGCATATTTTATTTCAGGAACGAATTCACAAATCTATTTTGAAAACCAAAATAGAAGAACAAAAATATATTAAAGAAGAATTGCTTATATTTAAAAACAAACTGCAACAATTACTAGCTATTGTGCAACATAGCAGGGGTATGTATTGTTTTTCTAAGCATAAAAAAAAGTTGCATTTTATTTTTTTTTTATCTTAACATTGCTTTCATTGGAATGATTTTGTTTCTCAATGTCATATTTTAAAATCTATTTTTAGAAACACAAGAGGAACAGAATTTTACTATGGAAAAATGTTTTGAACTCTGGAATACTTTAAAACAGCCACATTTCAAAAAAAATTTCAAGTGACTGTTTTTGTATATTTTATAATCTCTAAAAAGTTTTTCATGGTTTTCAAAAGTATTATGTTTTAAAATTTTTTGAAGTGACAGTTTTGTATAATAAATGTATTCTATAATCTCTAAAAAACTGTTTTTTCATGATTATTTTCATTTTAAAAGTATCATTTGACACATTATTTAAGTCACACCATTTGGTGAAAATGGTTGACAGAATAATATGTAAGTAGTAAATATTCGTTTGTTGGTGTATAAATATGGTTTGTAAATGTTTAGAACTAGTTATGAAAATAAATTTAAATATTTTAATACTACACTCATTTCCATAAAGTAAGTATGATTTAGAATCACATGGAAATCGAACTCTAGAACAAAATTTTTATCAACAGAATTATCACAGATATCTCCAAGGATAATATGCAAATCACAGGAAGCTACCAAACCACACTAATAGTATGTCCCAATGATAAAAATGTAAGGGGTACATATAAAATGGTGGCAAAGAAGCAAAATTGTTCACAAGCGATTTCCGTAAGTCGCTCAGTGCAATAAAATTCAGAGGAGGCATGTCAACGATTTTTTATGTGGTAGAATTATTGGCCACCTGCAATGTTTGCCTTTTCAGATGGAAGTATCTGAGGAATTTGGAATTTCACAAATCGTCATTTGTAGACTTTGGCAACAATTCCAAGATAATGGAAATGTTACAGTACAGGTTGTCTCTTGAGTTAGAACACCAAATGAAGACCTATATTTGGCAGTAACTGCCAAAAGAAGCAGACGGAGCATGGCATCTGACCTGTCTCGTTGTGTATGCGCAGTCATGGGTATGACAATTTCAAGACAAAACATGTACAGACATTTTGGGCATATTGGTCTATATGCTTGCAGGACTGTCAAATGTGTTCCACTCATGAAAACTTACTGTTGCCAATGGTTAGTCTGGAGTAGAGAGCATGCAATGTAAACACTGTCACAATGGGTTTGTGTGATATTTCCTGTTGAGTCCAGGTTTAGCTTGCAGTCTGATTCACCCAGACTTTCACATGGAGAATGCCAGGTACCCGTTACCACCAAGACAACACTGTTATGGTGGTGCAGGATTGCTCTTTTGGGGAGAATTTTACTGGGTTCCAGAACAGATCTGCATGCTCAAATCGGAACCATGACAGGACATATTTATCGGGACATCATCCTGAAACAATATGTACATTATTTTAGGGGTGCCATGAGTGCAGAATTTGTGTTTATTGATTACAACAACCATCCTCACCGAGCAAACATCGTAAATGAATGCCTTCAATTTGAGGATGTCCCCCATACAGAATGGCCAGCATTCTCAACTGACTTGAATCTGATAGAAAATGAGTGGGGCATGTTTGGCTAATGAGTTGTAGGAGGTGGTTCACAAGCTGCATCTGTACTGGAACTTTGGACAGCATTGCTTTTTGAGTGGAGTAATCTTCCTTGGGATCATCTGGATAATTTGATACTCAACATGCCTAGGCATTGCATGAATGACATACAATGAATTAACCATGTAACATTAAGTTTTTTATATATGCTCCAGGCAGCAAAAATAATGGTATCATAAGTGGGCTTTAAGAATAAGTCACATTTGTTTTGTTTCTGAACCTTTATTTGTCAGGTTGTTTGCTGGCATTCTTAATTTATGGACAGGAGTGTATATTGTTTGATGCAATTATATGGCTGATAATCTGCTTTTTAGTAAGTTTCTAATTGATAATCAGTAGGCAATGCACCAATTCATAGTATAATTAAAAACCTCTTCCAACTTATCCTGCCTAATCTTCTTTTGCTGACTTGTCTGTAACATTTTTACATTGCAGCATTTCTTTGAAGATGTATACATAATTATTTTAAATCAACATAAATCTAAAAATTTACTATAGTTTAATTAAACAAGCGACTACTTTAACAAACAAAAAACTTCATAGAAATATAGATTTCTTGCTTAGTTACAGTTACATCAAGAAATCCAAAGATATTCAGTTCAACTCCTTTAATTTTTTTTCCAACAATAATAGTGATAAAATGTTGAAATACTTTGATGTTTAACTAAAATGTATTGTAGTTTTAATTTAAAAAAACATTCTATATTTATACTGCATAGTTTATACAAGCATAATGAAATAATTTACATCAAAGTATTGAAAGCATCTTGTTTATGAAGAAAAATATGAAACTATCTTCACATTAAAAATACACCTTGCAATAGTTTATCATTAAAATTCTGAAAATGCTGTTATTATGCTTATAAATAAAAAATAATTTCATTTATTTTTTTTACATTGATAAAAAAGTAGAATTTTCTCCAAGATAAACACACCATCACATTTTTCAAAAATTCATAAATGTGAGACATTCTAGTAAATTATTTAAGAATTTTTCATGTTTCATTTCCATAGCTATATTATACATTTAAAGTGTTACAAAAAAAATCCTTTTTTATTTTTTATTTTGTTGGAATCTGAATGAATCTTTGTGTGTTACTCTGCAGCTTCAATTTTCTGGCTTTAGTATGTTGATTTATGTTTTTTTCTTCGTGGGGAGATCATCTAATAGTATATTAAGTATTGGTTATCTAATATGTTAATAAACTTATTCTTATACAACAATTTTCTTTTCCTTTCAGTTCAATTGTATAGGCAAATGTTTATGTTTAATCTTAAAATCTGAGTTCCTAAAACTAAGAGTTTGCTATCATATTACTGTTGACATAATTTGAAACTAAACTGTTTTGTTATACTATTTATAATTTAACTTAAAATTATATTTATTACAATTTAGTCTGTTTAATGATATTCTTCCTGTTCTAAATCTTCAAAGGGTTTGGTATAAAGTACACCTGGAAATTAATACTATGAAAATGATTTTCAGATCTAATTCATTAAAAAAATTATTTATTTGCAAATGGATTATTACCAATGATTGGAAATAAAGGTTGTAGTAAATCTTCAATTTTTTTCATACCCTAAAAAGAAAAATAATTATTAAACAACAATTATCATTTTTTAACAGTTTGTTTAACTTGTAAAAATACTCACTTCAGGTACTGATACAGCAGCAAATCTTATAATACAACCAAACTGTTCAGAACTGTTATCCAAATTCAAAGGACTTACAGAAAATAACAAATTTGGATTAGGTTTTTCACCTAAAATATAAACAAATGTAAATTTTATTATGTTACATATTCTTTATTTTTTATCAAGTTTATTGTTCTTTCGACAGATTAAATAGGATTAAAACAAAGATTATATTATTAATTTTGAACCAGTTATACGAAACAGTTATAACAACTTTTTCATTTACTCCTTATGCATTCTTTGATTTACAATCATAAACAGAATTTAAAATACCTGGTTATATAAGGTTTTTTCTTCTTATTAAAACAAAAATTAGAAATACACATGTCTGCCGAATTTTTATTTTTAAAGATAAAAATTTATTCATTAAACATAAAATTTTAGACATTCATTTTAATAAGAATTAGCATGTTAAGATTTTGAGCAGTGAAAACCAGGGAAGTCATACTCACCATAAGCCCTACACTTCTCCAATTGTGTCAAAATAGATGTAGTTAAAAATTCTAAAAGATAACCCATAATCATACATGTTCCAACAATATTATATGCTTTCATTGCATTTTTGATGGTAAGAAATGGGGTATTCTGAATATTCTGAGCTTCTTTAAATTCTAATTTGCCATTTATAAAAATCGATGTGACACTTTTTAATCTAAAAGAAATAATAACATAATAATAATTAGCATGTAAATAATTGATAAATATTTTTAAAAATTCCAAATCACAAAAAACTAAATTTAATTCTTAAAGAGTGTTTATTAATGGTAAAAGAACAGGATCCCAATTTAAAAAACTTTTTCAGGTAAGGGGAAAAAAAATCCCAATATTTATAATACTGGCAAAACAAACAACAAAAAAAAAATATTTTTTTATTTATTTAAGAAAACACGTTTTAAAATCTTGTTTTGCACCCCCCCCCCAAAAAATCAGCCAATTATTGCAATATTGCACATACATCAACTTTTATTATCTTTTTTTTTTGAATAAATGTTTTGAAAAAACATTTTTATCTCTAAAAATATTTAATTTTACTTTTTCAGCAGAAATAATATTTATTTTAGACAAAAGCAAATTTTGAATAATTTTTTAAATATATTTGGAAGCAAGGTGCAGCACACAGTCCAACACTAAAATTATTACTCGTGTAACGACTCTCTTTTCTGTTCCTTTGCTATCCCTTTTAGCACAGCACAAAGTGCAGTATTTTGCGAGAGCTTCTTTTTCTGATGTTGATGCAACAAAACTGGGACAATGATGTTCTGTTAGTCATAGAATTACAGAAGATTTTGGTCTACTCAATTATTTCCTATACTTGCATTGTTATGATAACTTTGTATAAGTCTTTCGACTAATTTGCTTCTAAATTTTTTTCCACCTCAATATTTTTTATACAAAATATGCATTCCAAATGTTGATGTCCAGCAGATGAAAGAATACTTTTTTATAATATTTACCTAAATTTACAAAATAATGTTGAGAGATTACAGTCAGTTTCACGAGTGCAGATGGCGATCGCTTATATTTGAGGTTTAAAATAACAGTAGCATAAAGTGACTCCGGTCAAATTATCTTGATTGTACACATCTTAGCCAGTTAAGCGGGATTGAATCTACTTGATCACAAACATTAAGAGGTTAATTTCTTTATTTTAGAGAAAAATTTCTTTAATTACACTGCTGACCTCACAAAATGCAACACCTTGAAGGAAGCATACAAACCATGTGAAATTTACATCATGCATTGGCAGTGATGAAATATGCAAATCATTAGCATTATAGCCCACACACATTACATGCGACTGTAGCACCAGCCCTCAAGTGCTATATAAGGGGAGAAAAAAGTACAATTTAAAGTACGGCAATTATTTCATGCATTTTTTTTTTGTGTGTAAGCTGTTTACCTATGCCTTGTAGAAGGCATCAAGCATCTTTTGACCAAGTCTCTGAATTTGACTGAGGAAGAATAGTAGCCTATAGAGATTGCAGATTACCCTTCAGAAAAATCGGTCAACATGTTATGCGAAACCAAGTAACTGTGATGCAGATCTGTCATCATTGGATGCAGGAGGAAATGACAGGGCCAATTGCATTCACCTCCTTGCACCATTGCCTGTGATGACAGCCACATCAAGAACCACAACACAACAGATTCAGTCTGTTGCACATTATTCGGTGTCTGCTTGTACCATTCAATGCGGTTTGCAGCAGAATGAAATGACCCAGAAATGTCCATTGCTTCATTTACCCTTGATTGGAAACCACAGATGTTTGCACCACCAATGGTGTGATGAATGGTGGACATGGACTACGGAATGGAATAACATCATGTTTACTGATGAATCCTGCTTCTGCCTGCAACATCATGATGGTCGGATTCGAGTTTGGAGACACTGTGGTGAGAGGCTGCTGAACTGTTGCATTATGCATCGCCGCACTGGTCTTGCACCTGGTATCATGGTTTGGGGTGGTATTAAATTTCACTGCTGCACCCCTCTAGTATGCATTTCTGGTACACTGAACAGCCAGCATTACATCTCTGAGGTGTAGGAACTCATGGTCCTCCTATACATTCAGTGCTTGCCATCACCCATATTCCAACAGGATAATGCGTGACCACACATGACACACAATGTTCAAGAGTTCTTCTTTACCCATCAGATTGAATTGCTTCCTTGGCCTGCTTGTTTTCCCGATCAATCGCCAATCAAAAACATATAATCCATACTTGCACGATGACTGGCCCAGAATACACCACCTGCTGCTACACCAGATCAACTTTGGCAATATGTGGAAGCTGCATGGACTGCTGTATCCTAAGGATGCATCCAAAGTCTTTTCGATTCTATACCGAGGTATGTGACAGCGATCATAGCCAACAATGGTGGCTACACTAACTACTGATTTTGTCATCATCCACACATCACAAGAGGCTGTAATTTTAATTGTTTGATCTTTGTGCAACATGTTATTTGCCAAACAAATTTCCCTGTGATATCTCTTGTCCTTCTTGGTGTTGCATTTTGTGGTGGCCAGCAGTGTATAAAAGAATCAATGAAATATTTGTACCAATAAACTAACCTTTGCATAAAACAATAAAATTTCACCCATAGCATTTTATTGAATTTCAAAATTCAATTAAATGTTGATTTATCAAAAGCTATAATTTTATCCAAGTATTTCATAGCTTTCATTTTTTCTTTTGAATATATAGTACAGCATATTTTTATGAGACTTTCCATATCATTTCAGTTGAATTTAGATTCCATCTAGACTTATGAGGAAGAATAACAAGGAGTGTGGAACTGTTGCAATTTAAGTTAAAATAGTCTCTTCAGCATGATGTAGAAATTAGATTCTTCTGAATTTTTTGTTATTTTCTAATTTAAACATGACAAATTAAGACATACAAGGTCCATGACTAATAGTACTAGATCAATGTTAATTTAAACCACAAACAATGTAATTGTAGACTTAAACTTTCATTGTCTGGATAAGTTTCAAACTATTAATTTCAAAATGCAATAAATATTTATTTACATAGTGATTCTAAAGACATAGAATTTTCTAAAATAATAGTATTAATTAGTAAGTTTTCATCTACATTTTTAATTTATGCTGTTTACAATTGGTCAAAAATGCATCATTAATTTATTTATTCTTGTATATTTTTTTATAAAAATTGTTTTATAAATAAAAATAATCATTTTTAAGAATATTACTTAGTAAAGGCCCAACGTTCACCTCTCATGTATCTTCCTGAAGAGAACCAATCAAGTATTACTAAATTTGCATCTGATGCAAGATGAAATGTTTGAGATTGATTATAAGATGCATTCTTGAAACATACCAGAGGATCAGGTAATACACATAGAAGAGCTTCAGAATCAATGTAATACTCTGCATGTTGTTGACTATCTTTTCCATTTTCACAACAATAAACCTGGAGAAAGAATAAACTATTGTAAAGAGAATTATTTTGTTATTTTTAATATTTCATTAAGTGTGTGTTAGTATACTTAAAAATATTATTTTAATGTCAATATAATATCTTGAAAATTTAAGCTTATCTTCAGACTTTTCACAAAATTTTTTTAGAGGAAAAAGTCTAATTGTTACAGAAGATTTTGATTTGTAAGATTGTTCAATATTAAAATTTCAAATGAATCTTTTTTTTTTTAAATCAACTTAAATTCAGCATGATAAAATTATGAGAGTGAAATTTGGACTGTTAATTTCCCCTTGTGAATTTACATGTTCTACATGAGATACTCTAAACTTAAAGTATCTACAGAAGCAATTAAATGTAACTGCTTTTAGAATGCAGAAACTATTCCATATGATGATTTTTAGTAAACAAGCCTTGAGAGTTCATTGTTCACAAATTGTATTCTAGTGGCACCAATAATTAGGTCGCTGATTTTTCTTGTGGATTAAGTATTGTATAATTTCACATATGGAGAATGTTTGTCATTTTTTGGAGATGTTTGATTCCAACTGAGAGTTTAAAGGCAGGATTATTCATTAATATAGTGAATAATCCTCATGCGGAGTGGTTGCTTAAGTAGCTAGCTGCCTTTCACATTATAGCTAATTTTAACTCTCATGTATTGCATTTTTTAAATTAATTTTTTGCATTGAAAGCATGAGTTTTTCTATGCATTAAAAATATACATAGCTCAGTTATTTTTTTTTTACACTAATATCAAAAGCATTTTGTTTAATTTAAATCAAGAAGGCAAGCTTTATGGTTACAAGCTCATTATTCATTTCTTCCAAATTATATAAAATAAAAGGAATTTAAATTTCTCAAGACATGTATGGAATTTTGGATAGGATTTACTTTTTTCAATTGACCATGAGTCAAAATTACAAAATTCATTGATAGAAATTTAGAGTGAAACTGGCTCTATAGCGTTTAAACAAAAACAAGCTAATTAAAATCGATAATTTATCAACGATTTTCACTATGCAGAGAAAACTTCCAGTTAAAAAAGAAAATTTAAGAACCTAATAAACAAATCAATACCTTTGGAAAAGACATAGTTGCTGATGTAACAGAACATTTGTGTCCAATTTTGAAAGAAATATTTACTTTGTCTCCTTCTACAAGACCTCCTCCATAAATAATGGGGAAAATCCATTGACAACAAGCTTCTGAGATTGAAGATGGACACATGATTTTCAACTAGAAAACAAGAAAATTCACATTGAAATAAAATAATAAGTAATTAAAATAAGTTAAGTATGAATTTTAGATGATTTTCAGTACATATTATATAAATTGAAACAAAAATTACAAAGCATTCAAATATACAAATCTAAAGTAGATCATATATCTAAACAAGATAGACACACACATTTTATAAAATATTTTGTATACTAATTAAAATACATAAAAATAACAGTATATAAAGAAGATTTTAATGTTAATAAAATTTTTTGCAAAAAGTGTCAGATAGTAGGACATTAGCAGGTAGGACATTAATATAACCTTGAATTTAAGAAAATATTTTATACAAGTTATAAGAAGGGATAGTGTGTTTCATTAAAAAATATGGCTTTTTATAAATATAAAATGAATAAAAGTTGGGCCTTTTTTAACAAATTGCACAAGTTGAAACACAGGTTATCTTGAACCTTGTTTAAGTCTAAATACACATCTAGTTTTCTGACCAACTTGTAACTGTTTTACAACTGCAAGTTCTTTGTTGAACCACTTACTAATGAGACAAAATATGACTAACACAGAACACATAAAATCCTATATTTTCTGCTATATATTATACTTTTGTAAGTACTTTTAATTAATTGAATATATCAGATTTAGAGTTGTAAAATAGGATAATCAAAAAGTGATTTCATATTACTTCTACCAAAGTATTTAATTTAATTACTTTGATTCTGATAAATATCTAGTTCTGTCTAAGCAATTATGGCTGTTTATGGGACATATGGAGAAGCAGAACATTTTATACATCATAATTATTTTATATTTAACACTGCCAGTGTAATTAAGAACATATTTTTATCTTATACTTGTAGCGTTGATGTCAGTCATGTTTATAGAACAGAATAGATTTGATATACAACTCGGTTTTTTTTTTTAAAAAAGGTTGTCAATTCATGTCTGAACTTTGACAAAGATTTTGAGAGAAAGACCCCCCTGCCTCTCACTTGAGATGAGAGGGAGTGTTCTCATTGGTAGTTGGGGTGAACTGCGATTCGGTTCCAGAGAAAATGCGGTGGTTGTATTCGCATGGCAGAGACTCCTAAAACCATACGATCAGAGAAGCTATCAGATTGGCTTCTGGAAATGAAACTTGAAAGATTTAGAAAAAACTTGCAAAAAATAAAAAAATAATAATGTTATTTAGTTAATTTGAAGTTTACGTAAAAGATTTTAATTTAACAAAGTATTTCTTGATCTATGGGTATACTTCTCAATCAGTTGAATTGAAGAACTTTCTGATTTATCTATATTTTGGAAGAATTTTTTGAACAGTTTTTGAATGAATGGCCAAATGGTTTTGAATTTAATCACAGTCCTAAGGTCTCAATTTCTCATGTATCATTTGGCTCAGAGAATTTCAGATATTTTATTTTTAGCAGTTTCTGTATATTTTTCTATAGAGAAGCCTTCAAATAGGCAGGTATAGATTATGATCAGAGGTATAGGTAAATGAGCAGAGTGTAAATAAGCAGTTTATTATTTATTCATCAATCAAATACCTGTTCATTAACCATCAGGTCGTGAGGCAATGAGCTCAAGAGAATTTACACTGTATTGTAAAGTCTCTGAAAAGTGCAGAGCAGAT
This sequence comes from Trichonephila inaurata madagascariensis, assembly GCA_019973955.1. Lineage (NCBI taxonomy): Eukaryota > Metazoa > Arthropoda > Arachnida > Araneae > Nephilidae > Trichonephila > Trichonephila inaurata. The sequence continues at coordinate 73,009 of BMAV01013416.1, read as the reverse complement.
ATCCATGACTTGTCCAGAATCACACAAAACACATAAAGGTGAGACAGCCTAATTAAAACAAAACAAATGAGCATAAAGGCAGTCAATAGTCAAAACTCAGTCACAGCAGTAGCACGAGGGGAGTTCGAAAAACAGGTTTTAATATCACCCTCCAAGGTTTATTTATAGTAGCACTGGCAGCTGCATTACAAAAGCATTTTTTATAGATTTTATTAATCTCGAGCAAAGCAGAGTGAAAAGGTAAGTCTTTGGAAGACCTTTGGAGAATATCCATGATTCTTTTTGCTAAGAAGTCTGCCATCACATTTCCCAAAAGACCACAATGGGATGGTACCTACTGAAAAACAACTGTGATGTCTGAGATAAATAAAGACAGTGTGATATTAATTAATTTAAATATTTAGTTTATTTACGTCACAGCTATTATTAACAGACTAGCTGCATGGCCCGGCGTTGCGCGAGTTTTCTCTACTTTTATAAATTTTCTCTTTGCTTCACAAAATCACCAATTCCATTATTCTTTTTTGAAGTGTTTCTCGTAGAAATTTTTAAATTTACAAAATTCCACAACTATATTAAATGTTGAATTAAAATTGTGAGCATTCTTTTAAATGTTCAACGCACGGGGAAAGTCTCTAAATCCCTATAAAAAGTTTGTTATATGGGAAATTTGTTATATAAAGGTTCATCTTTCAATATACTTTAGAAACCACATAAAACAAATTTAAATTCATAAATACTATATATTAAAAAAAAAGTAATTTTTCACACCTTTTTGTAAATTAATATCTATTTATTTTATACATCTTACCCATAATAAAAAAAGAGAAGAAAAATTGCATGGAAAACAAGAAAAAAGAATGTCAAGAAATATACTGTATTTTTAACATTAAAAAAAAATTTATATTAAAATAAATGCATTTTAAGGACATTTTCTAATTTAAAGCATACAAATAATTTTAAACATACCATTATTTTATAACTATAAATTCTAAACATGCATTGCTACATGAGTCTCCTTAAATTTAATTACTCATAAAATCTGTTAATTTTGTTAGTTTTTTGTTTGAAAAAATGCTTTATTTCATAATATGCCTCACATTTTTCAAATGCACTAAAAATGCTTTTCACTTCACAAGAGAAAAAGTTCATTATATAGAAAATGCACTTTGCAATTGGGAAATTATTTTATGAAAAAAATCGTGAAATGTTCTTGGTTCCACGTTCACTTGGCTGAGGTGTATTATGGGGGCATTTTGGATTTGGTGATTTTATCTAAATGTCATGGTGAGGAGATATCAAATTCATTCTAAAATAAATAATAAATAATTCCGAAAAAAGTACCTTGGTGACCACTTTTAGCAGCCAAAAAAAAAAGACTGCCAAGTACCCCCATACTAAACTAACCAGTTAACTGTATAGAAAAATTCGCTTTATAGAGGTTCTTAATATGGAAGTTTGACTGTAGTTAAGAGATTAATATTTCGAACAATGTTTATTAAGGCTGATATTTTATAAGAATTTTGTGCTTATAGTATATTACTTTATTTACATTATTTATCTCAAAATTAACAAAAAACTGCAGTTTTATTTCATCCTAACAAATTAACAATAGTGAAATGAATAAATATTTAGCACATTATATTCAAATTGCAGAACTAATTCTTAGAAAATATGTAAAGTCTCTGTAGATTAACACCGAATAAATAAAAAGAGAATTAATAGTACAGAATACTCCTTACCACAATAAATAAGGTTACCATTTTTTTTTACAATGAAAAGTAGGACAAAAAATAACTTAATAATCAACTTAAATATATGAAATGTTTTATTAATTTAAACAAAAATACGCTAATTAAGCTTACATTCCTTTTAATTATTTTCTTAAATGAGTATTTTTCCATTTATAATGAATTTTTTTTTTATCAACATATCATTTTCTAACAAATCGGAAATTTCAGGGCAAAAAAATATCCTTCATACTGAATTTTATGGTGAGCATTGTTAGCTAAAATATTAACATTCAATCTTGATTTCTCTCACTAGTCCAAAAATCATTATCAATTGAAAAAACTCTTTCAACTGTTGCATTAGTTCCAGGGCAGCACAATGTAAATTTAACAAGAACAATTACATTTTTATATAGAATGTGTTCATTTTTGAAATGGTTTAAGTATTTTCCCCCATCTTTTATCAATAACAGCATGTTGATTTTCTAATTTATTAAAATTTAAATATACATTCAGTCTTCTTTCTACTTCAAACAATTGTCATTGATTTTAATATCAGGAATTCCTTTAAAAAAAAAACTCAACATAATTTTCTATATCTGCCCAAATTACTTGCAATGAAGTCAAAAAATACCATTGAAAACTGTTATTTCCTGTGATATTTATCTCAGACCATTCTTATTGGAAACATGTTTATTTCATATCTGAATAGTGAGATTAACATATTAGCTTTAAAATATTGAAAAGGAGGACGGTTGGTCACCTTACAATAAATAATAGCGTAATGGGTTTTTTTTTAAGAACCAATATCTGTATATTCATTACTTACGGGATATTCGTAATAACATGAAACATCACAAGGCAAAAATTTGCAAATATTTTCATGACCTGGGAGGCAGCCATTTTCACAAATTTTACTGTCTTTGATTCGAAATTCGATCTCTGCTGCTATCTTTCTTTCCATTACATCATAAAACATTAATTAATAAACAATAAATATCATGCTTATGAAGTATAAATATATTTTACACATAAATCCATGTGTGCAGTTTATTTTGGTATTTTTCCCAGAAGATACGTTGTATGGTATAGTTGTAATAACTTTTCAAAAGGTTTGCTAATCTTCTCTTCCATCTTCAGAAAAATCCAGTCTGCTTGTTTGTAAACATACAAAATCTTCATTTCATTTCAGTTCTTTACAAATTAGCCTAATATCCGAATGAAAATATACTAATATATATATATTGCTAGAATAATAGAAATCTACAGAAGAATTTTAGGTTTCAGCCAATACTTATAAACTTATCATATATTTTAATCAAATTTTTAGATCTTAAAAATTAGTTTCAGATAAAACGTACCGCAAAAAATTAACGATTCTTTTGATGAGAAAAGTGGCAATACTAAATATTTATAAATGTACCATGTGGTGAAAGAGCACGTAAATAAACTATTTTCGGCGTGTGTGTATATTTTCTGTGGGAATATTTATTTGAATGTGGACTATTTTTGGTGAGACAAATAATATTTCTACAATAACTGAAAAATTCATTAGTCAGCCAATATGCCTAAAAATAAGACTAGTTTTGGATTAGGTAGAGCACTCGTCAAAGCCCATAAAAAAGGAGGAAAATTCGTTTCGCAAGATGGTTTTGTAAGTATATTTTATATAAAACTACCTGTTATATATACCTCCCCGATTCAATGGATACTTCATAATGTTGCATGGCTATATATATTAAGGTATCGATAAGTAAGTCTTAGCATTAAATCTTTGATTGTATTATAAACATTCTTATAGTCCTCTCCTCTTGATATGAAAAAGTACAGGACTTTAATTTCGTAAGCGGAACTATTATTATTTTTTTATGCCCCCATATACTTCCCCAATGGGTGTCGATTTCCGTAAATCCAGGGCTGTGGAGTCGGTAGAGAAAATGACTCGGACTCCTGGAATTTTAAACTTGACGATACCGACTCCCTCTCATATATATGTAATATACACGTGTGTTTTTGCTTATTTTATAGATATGAAGAATAATAAGTACTCCAGAAAAAAAAGTGGATGGGATTCAGACTATTTATATTAGAATTTATCATGAAATGGTAGCAATAGATAGTTTATTTCTTAGAAACAGTATAGCTATGACAAGATCTTCCTTGATTGAAGATCATAGATCTAATTTGGTAGACTTCAGAGTTGAAAATAGTCTTTCTACACTAACTTGAGTAGGAGAAAGAGCTGTTACTGTTAGGGCTATTTCTTTTAACTTTTCAGGATAGGTTTTTATAAGTTCTATAAGTCTTGCAAGAGTGATCATATTTCTCTATTTCTTCAAGAGCTGTGTAGAAATCTTATTTGTATTTTTTATTTTATTTGTGGATCTAAAATATATTGGTTCTTTAATTTCATTCGCTTTTGCCTTTTCAATATTATCTAAATATTTCTCAAAATCTAATTCATTACTGGAAGAGGATGATAGGGACTCAGTTGCAATGTCTGCAGTCTGATCGTCCCACTTGTTCTTAGAGTAATTTAATTCTTAGTGAAAGTTCATAAATGGTCTTTTTTGCATTTTTAATTTGTCATCCAGTAAAATTTGGTGTTTGGTATTTACATGTATTAAACCTATCAAGATCATATTGTGTAGCAAACTAGTTACTGTTTTTTCGTTGAGAAAATGATTCCTTTTGCAATTGTCCCTCTCATTTAAAAAAAACAAAGACACATCACATTCTTCTGTTCTTGTAGAAACAGGCCAGTTGATTCCTCAGATTGTATTTTTTTGTGGCTAGATGTGATATAGAAGGAAGACTTTCCAAGAGTAGAAAGAGAGTAAGATCATTCCAAAGTTTTTCTGTTAGTGAAACTGGGGGTTCTCTAAATCTTTTAAAAAAGTACTTTTCCAACAGCTTCTGTATCATCAAATATGTACTTCCCCATGATGCAGATTGAACAATAGTTGCTCTTTTTCCTTCTCTCTTCTTAAGAATGACATCAATTTTGAGAGTTCTTACTGTTATTGCTGCTTGCCTAAATTTACCAATGAGATTTGTTACAAGAGGTTTCTTCAACCCATCTCGAACAGCAAGCAATAAGGTATGGATTACTTAAAATATTTGCTTTATTTGGAAAGGTTTTGATGCCTTTTTAGCAACATCATCTAAAACTTCATAACAATACTTTTGAGAAGTTTCAATTTCATATACAGCCATTTTTTCATTTATTGTAACGATTTTTCCCATCTTCCTTAATCTTTTATATTTTTTAATTATATTAAATGCATTATCAGTAGCCATATTAATTTGATATCAGTGTGCTACGTCCGACAAGATGGATGATAACATTATACTCTATGATTACCTTGATTTCTAACTTTGGTTCTGTAGTGGCTATCAATATTTTATTTATTTCTGTATTATCAGTGCTGGTTTAAGCTCATTTGGACCCAGGTTTGCAGAAGATCTACAAGCCCCCTTGCCATTGGCAGATTGAAATTTATAACCAGAAACTCTGGTTAAGTCCAGGTTATCCGGGACCCTGGGCACCCGCTCCAAGCACCCAATGGATAAACTGGAAAGGTTTATTATTGTTTTTCATTGTTTTCGTAATTTATTGTTTATATTATGTTATTATTTATTCTTATGGTACATTAAAATTAATTTTTTATTGATTTATATTTATGGTAGTATCCCTATTAATTTCTGACAATTTTAATTCTATTTTTTCCCACAAACTTAAACATTTCCATACTTAGCCTTGTCTAGATTGCAGGTTTCGTCTTCTGTCATTTTTTTGAACATGTATATTTCAAGCTTAATGGTAAGTACTAGAATCTTTTATAAAAGAATATGAGGGCTCTGCTTTCATTTTTTATGGACAAAAAAAAATTGCCAAATTCATACTTTCAATAGTTGTTTGTTTATATAGTTCTAATAGTTTTTTTAAATTCTCATTCTTGATTAAGATTTTGCTTATTTCGACCATCATGAAATGTGATAAGTGTGGCAGCAAAATAAAAATAGTTTACACACAGGATTAGAAATTTGATGGCTGTATGTTTTATTGTGGATCTTATAATGCAGATTTGCACAGCCACAATAGTAAGTCTGTCAGTGCTAATTTGATATCCAAATGCTGCGCACCAAGTTGGTGCCGAAAAGCATGATCGGGCGCATAATGCAGCTGCTCTGCCATGGGCTCCTTTTTCTTGTGAATAATTCTACAATAATGCCATCTATGAGTTGAAGAAGTAATGGTACTTTTCCATTTCACTGGGGCAGGTGATGAAGTCACCAAAAATGGTACAACTGATGCCAAATGAAATATTTTCAATTGAACGGAATGAAAAATTTTGACCTATTATTAAAATGATTATTCTTCCAAAATTAAAAATAATTTTAGAACTTAACGTTTATCAATATTTTTTTTATGTGCGTATTGTATGATGTTGCCAATGAAGTCTGCTTTGTGAGTTTTGTGCCAGCAAAATGGAAAAAGTTCTGAAGTAAATAAATGAATCACACACACACAGTTTAATGAATATTGGCAAATATCTCATCCATTCTATATTTATGTATAAGTATGTCAATAAAATAGAAAATAATTAAATATTTGTCAATGTATATAGTCCAAAAAAAAAAACTCAGTTTGTTATTAAATTTTTGTTTTCAATTTACTTTAATTTCATTTTGAATTCAAACTGTCGAACAAAATCTGGAGTTGGAGTTGACATGTTTTTAGCGACTGACTTCTTTTACCTGAAAACTGTCCAACTCTGACTCCACAGACATGTGTAAAGCCTGTTCTCAGAGGTTCTCGGTGAACTCCTTATCTGGCATCAAAATGTCTCGCAAAATTACACCTCATAAAAAAAGGTCTACTTTTTAAATAGTTTCTGTAAGAGATTGCATGTTATCAACTAAAAATTCTAAAACTGAGATTACCAGTGGCATAATGGAGAATATTAGGGTTCCCCTGCAAAGTCAGGTTTTGGACCTTAAGTCGAATCTTACTAAGGATTGCAAAACCATAATATCAGGCAATGGGCTCCCTAAAATTCTGGGCCACCTGCAAAGCGAGGGTGTATGTTATACCACTGCAGAATACTATAACGGTTTTAAATTTACTCAGCTTATTTTAATAGCCACGAATCATAACACTTTCATTCACTGCTGCAATCATGCAAAATACCCCTCTACTATGGTATTTTTGTTTATTTTCAAATCATTCACCATAAATTGATTCATCTTTCTTGAAACCAATATCTTGTGAGAAAAAGATGTTATATATGCTCAAGTGGCTAACAGTGAACCACATGCCCTTCCTTATATTCGTGCATAAATAGTGGAGATTGTCTTTCTTAACATTATTCATAGCCATCAGTCTCTCCCTTTCTCATGAACAGCAACATATTTTTACCACATTAATACTTCATTTATACCCCATTGATCAACCACCTCTTTCATTCAAAAGTGGAAAAAAAAAATTCAGTTGTCATTTTCAACGATTTTTCTTAGCCATCCTTTCAAAGTGACCACCAAGAATATAACCACCATTGTCTGAAAACTAGTAGAGAAACCAGTCCAGATAAGGTATCATCCCCTCTAGTTGGCACAAAATTCTCACTAAGATTTGGCAACATTTTTTTTTCATCTATAATGTGCCTCCCTTCCTTCCCTGGAGTCTATTTTTGCTAAACTCATTCTCAATAAATCTCTACTCAACCAAAAGAAAACATGCTTGCTAAATTTCAATTCTGGGGGTTGTGATGGGAATTGGAAGACTTTGTAATGAGTGAATGAGGGAGTTGCTTCTCTGCTATGCATATACAAATAAATGTTTTTTGCAGAAGCATGCACTGTTTATATAAGAAAAAAAAAATCTGGTATACCTATAATTATAATTTTTTTACAGAGGCATGCAAGTGATCTTCCTGATGGTCGAGACTTTGGTCGTCTAAATCTGCATAGTGTGACTGAACAAACGTCTCTGAATGAATTTCTGGATACAGCTGCCTTAGCAGAAAAAGATTTCATCGAAGGTATTGAAATATTTTGAGAAAGATATTGAATCTCAATTATCATTTGATTCATAAATCCACCCAATTTACATAATTACTCATTTTATTTCCTTTGTAATATTGTGTACTTAAAGTAAATATTTGTGTTTTAAATAATGGTTTTTATCAGTTATGAGGACCATGAATATAGGGTAGCATGTTGAAAACACGTAAAATTCCTTTAGGTTAATGTGTTTGTATAGTGAATGTATTGGTTGGATCCTATTTTGATGACAAAAATTTGGCATTAAAGTGGTGATAATTTTTTAAATTGGCAACCACAATTTTTGGTAACCCTACTAGTTGTAAAACCATGCAGAATTTTAACCCCTTCAGGACCATGATCATGTGTTTCTCCCTCTTTGGCCCACAGTACCATATATGCGATTGAACTTTCCCTGCTCCTAGGCCCATGATCACACAGGTGTGATCAGAGTTAGGAACATTTTTATATTAATTTTTACAAGCTCTAGATGGCGGTTAAAAGCCTTTTTTTTTCTTCGAATAATGTTTTATAAAACTTTGAACTTCTATATGTGCTTTTGGTTCCATGTTTTTTTTAAAATTAGTTCCGAGATATTTATGAATATAAACAACTGCATATTTTTATATTTTGAGAGAATCGGACTTTTAGAGGTTCGTAATCTATTGTTCTATGGATTTCTGTTTATATTTTGAATAAGTTGGTTTAGTTTTCTAATATTTTCCATATTCGTATTTAAATGTATGGGGGTTTTGTCAATTTTTTTTAAAGTGTATGTAATTTTTTTTATTAAAATGAAAATATTTTCTTTAAAATTCACAATTGTTTTTTTAAATATAGCAAAAAATTTTGTACTCCATGTTCATATATTATCAATGATTGTAAATTGTAAGTTTTAGCGTATTTGATTGCATTTAAAACTTTATATGAATTTTTGAAGGAAATTAGGCTTAGCAGGGAAATTCGATCGTTCCCTTGCGTGAGTATCTTTTCCGAATGTACGGGCCTGGGGAAGCACTTCTTTCTCCTTCCGCTGGTCGTCAAGGGGTTAATCCCCTAGGGAATCTAGCATCTATTTCATTCTTTTTTACATTAAATGGAGGGTTTCATTTAAAGGGAGAATACCTGCATATTCTTCTGCATAGATAATTTCATTCTTTACTTTAATTTAGATTTATTATCAGAAAGAAGGAAGAAAAATAAATGCAGTATATTTTCCAAATATGAACCTATTTGTGTATAATCTGAGAGCATTTTTTCTTTCAAATCTACTCATAATTTGAAATTTGTATACAAGCCAAATAGAAAAAAAAATCCTATAATTTTTAACATGTTGCCCTCAGAGTAAAAATGCTGCAAAGTGAGTAAAATGTGTGGAATATTTTGGTCTCAAAGTGTAAAATGCAGACTACAAAGCTTTCCCCCCATTTGTTTGTTATCTTGTACATGTATGCTTGTGTACCATTTTTCAGTTTGGAAAGTTAACGGGAACAGAAATTTGTATGTGGCTTATTTGTAACTACGAATGAATACATTTGCTGGAAATTCTAGTAACAATATGGGGTTGCCCTGTGCTCAAAGGTTCCAAAAGTGGTTTGAAAAAAAAAACACCTTGTGTGTATTACTGTTTTGTATTTTTGTTTTAAATATTGATAACCATGCACATATTTTGAGATTACTTTACAAGTATGATCAGAGAAACTTTAAAATTGAATGTTAATTTAATGTTGAAATTGAATATGTTGTATGTTTGTATTAAAATAGTAAATTAAGTCTTACTGAATATTTTTTCACCTTTTGTTTAGTTATTGGAGTATTGTTTCATAATACAAGCATTTCTTTAAATATTTTTTCTAAACTATTTTTGGATTTAAAACAAAGTCTTCTTGCATAATTTGAAAAACTAATATTTAATACAAAATTATTAAAATTATTTATAATATCTAAATTGTGATGTTGTGACTAATGCTCCCTGCCTGACGAAGTCAGATCAAGGCCCGCGAAATTCATCGTGGCTAAGGGCTAGAATTTTTTGGCCTGTTGTTAGCCTTAGCTTTGAGCACCATGCAGGTGACATTATGATTTTGCTCGGTTCCACTCCAATTTAGAGGGAGAAAACCCTGGGGAGGGCCAGGGACCTCCCACTTCTCTTCCCTTTCCACCAACCACACGAGAGGACTTGCGGCTCGACGGCTATTTAGAGTACCCCCATGCCGCAAAGGCACTATACATTTACAAACATCCATGTCTCCTCCAGGATTCGAACCCAGTCCCTATGGCGCTGCAGTCAGCGTCGCTAATCACTATACCGGTTGGACAACTAATATCCAAGTAATTATATCTTTTGAAAATAAAATATTTAAATTTTCTTAGTATTAATAAAATCTTAAATTTTCTCTAGAAATGAGCAATATCAAGATTGTTAATCCTGATACATCAAGTGGTTTGCTTACTGATGAAGAGTTAGCTGCATTATCTTTAATTCAGGAGGAAAATAAAGAAATCCTATGTATTCCTCGAAGGTTTGCTTTAGACTTTCATTTTCTTTCATAATTTTTAAAGTAAATATAAGGTTATCTATTATGAGTTTTTAGTTTATGTATTTTTCACTTTGAAAGATGCAGTCTTGATGATGATAATAAGTATTTACACTCAATAAACTATATCTGTATTAGTACAGGGACCTGCTTTAGTTATTTCAAAATGATTCAGTAGAATTTTGAAAAATGTCCTTGTGTTTTATTTCCAATCAAGCTAATTCATCCTACTCTTCATAAGTATTGAACAGGGTTCAGAAGTATTAACACAAAATCTTTTATAAATTCTAACTTATCTTGATATCAAGTACATTTTTATTGTTCAAAGAATTATTTCCTTATAGAAGCCTCTAAAAAGGAAACTTCATAATTCTTCCTTCTAAGACAAATATCAAAGTCAGATTTCTTTAGAGAGATAATATACAGTACAAGGTGAAATAATTGAAAATGCAGCATTGTGTGAGGTGAGGAAGACATTAAAATCAATGTTGAGTGTTATTATCATGGTTGGCAATAAACCCCTGTTATGCATCTTAGCATTGAAAGAAAGGATAGATCAGAGAAATCGGCAGGCCAGAGTAGCAATGCATTTTGATGGGTTAATAAGGCTGAAATGTTGCATACCTCATATGGTCACACACAGTGGCTACATACAGGGGTCCTGGGTGTCTGGACCCCCAAAGCCCTTGATTTTTTTCCGATTGTTTATAATTCTAAGTATATAATACGTAAAATTTAATTAAATATTTGTTATTAATGATTAATTTTATTAATTAATGCTAATTATTTATCCAATAATTAGTTTTTTACTATGTTTTATCCCTGAAAATCGATAAAATCAAAAATAGCATGATACAAGAATGGTGAACTTTCAACCCCAGACCCCCCTCCCCCTTTGAAAAATTCCTGTGTGCGCTACTGGTCACACATTATCCTGTTAAAATATAGCTACTAGTTAGCTTTGAAGATAAGGGAGGACCCTAGGCTCTAAAATTTCAGAGATAAAGCAATGATTGATCACTGTACCTGCAATGCATACAAAGGGGATATGGGAGTGTAATCCCATAGCACTCCAAGCCACAGTATCAGGTGCAAGACTGGTAATGTGTACAAGATAATAATTAAGTATCCTTTTTCTATGGTGTTTTCAGATTCTAATCTGACTCTCTTGATATTGCAGGCAAAAGCATAATTCATATTTAAGACAAAGCTGTGCCATTTGGTTCTCAGTGTCTCAATGCACTGTAATAAAAGCATGCGACTATGGTTTTGATAACAAATGTAAATCACATCAACAGATGCCTTGTGGTCATTTCACTGTGTTGCAAGTAATGTCAAATGGTTCATGCAGACACTAATAGTTGCACAACTGTCCAAATTTGTTTGAATGGGGGTTCGTGATGTGACAGAGCAATTCCTCACTGCCATGCGCACTATGGATATCATCGTATGTAATGGTGTGATGAGCTCTCAATTATTTTTATTCATTCAGAGCAAGCAATTCTGAGCCGTTTCACTATTCCACTTATTGAAAATCCAGGAACTTATGACCTTTTCTAGCCTACTTCTTTCATCACATAGCTCCTTCCCCTTGCAATCTCTTGCTTCACTAACAGCTAACAATCGTAAGGATTCTCTTAGCCATCAGGTCAACGCAAAAAAAATCAGGCGCCTATTTTCACTTACACTGGATATGGGATTGGGGATAACTCTGTGATCCAAGTTCTTGATTGAAGTTGTCAATGTCATTGGTGCGATGAGGTAGATGGAACCGGTGTTGTTTATCAGTCATTCTCTTCTGAATCTATTGATTAGAGATTCGTATTATTTGCTTGATTTTGTTTGATAGGATTTTTCAGAATAACTCACATTCTTTATAGGTAACAGTTCTTTTTCAGTTGAATCTCAAAATGAGTTTTAATTATGCTTTTATTCTTCAAAGCATACTAAAGTTGGTCATGTCAAACAGCTGTACAAAAAGGCAATTCCAGCATTTCCTTTACATAACTCATGTGTTGTTGTTGCTCATGCCACCTGCCTGACATAGTCAGATCAAGGCCCACGAAATTCATCGTGGCAATGGGCTAGATGTACGCCTGTCGTTGACTTTTAGCCTTGAGCACCATACAGGTGACAGTACGATTTAGCTCGGAGAAATTCCCGATGGAACGATAGATGGCGACACCACCTATCTCCACCTCCACAATTTAGGCATGGAACTGAATTGGAGGGAAATTTTCTCCAGTCCTCTGCACTCGTAATTCAGCCCACAAGACTTTTGGACCCACTGATTTAACGAGCACTTGCTTCGCATGTACTCGGAGGGTATTTGGCAGTACGGGCATTGAACCCAGGCCTTACCGGTCCAAAGTCCGGTGCTCTAACCACTAGGCTACCCACGACCTTACTGTCACCTGTATGGTGCTCAAGGCTGAAGCCAACGACAGGCGTACATCTAGTCTATTGCCACGATGAATTTTGTGGTCCTCAATCTGACTATGTTAGACAGGTGGCATGAGCAACAACATAACACATGTTGGTGGCACTACTGGCATCCACGATTTGCATCTGCAATAAAATGCTATGCATTAATATATCCCACAGCATTTTATTCGTCATGAACATTTTATGTGGTTTGGATGCTTCCCTCATGGTGTTGCTGTATTTGGGTGGCGAGTGAGTGAGAGTTATATTTATGTTTCACTATAAAGCAAAGTAAGGGCTATTGGCAATGGACCTCTTAATTTTGAGTCTCATTCGAGGGATGAGGATGACACCTAAGTTGGCATCCTCCTCTCCAAACTACCATGCCAACAGGAGGACTTTAAACTCAACAGATTTAATATGTATCAGCTCCTTCTACAAAGCAGGTCTTCTCTGGCATCAGGACTGAAACCATGACATACTGGCTCTAAATTCATGACAGTAACCACTAGGCTACTGCAGCCATGCATTTTGTGAGGCCATCAGTGCAGTAAAAATTTTCTTAAGGCGTTACAGTTGACGAAAAAAAAATTAATAAGAATTTATAGTTTATCATAATTGAGTCTTGGAATGTGTCACAAGATAATGAGGTGTAATTTTTTTAAAAACAGGATGATTTACTGCAAAAGTGTTATTTTTTCTTTGAAAGTCACACCAGGAAAAAAAAGTATGATGACTTTGTTAGTCATTAGATTGCCTTTTCACATTACAATTGATGTAATATTATATGACGGTAAAAAATAATTAATGATTTAAAAAGGGGGAATGACTGCAACTTTCATAAAAATGATGGTGCTTTCCCTTCAACTAGAAGCTGATTTTTTTTAACAGTTTAAGAAAAATAATGTTTATAACATTCTCATATTTTATAAAATTATTATTATATGGTAATTTTTTCTAAATTGTTCATGAAATTCTTTTAATCTTGTAATATTTAAATATGTTGAAATTTGTTTGAGTGATTGGAGTTTCTTACTTCACAGACCGCATTGGAATTTATTTAATATGACAAAAGAAGAGATAGAAGCAAATGAAAAAGAATCTTTTCTTAGATGGAGAAGAAATATAGCAAGGTAAATACTTTTTGTTTATTTAATATTTTAAATTGTGCAGATTTATATGGATCTGTTATTTTTATTCTGGCATATTCATTTAACATTATTATTATGATTTGGATAATGATATATATTTGTATGAATCTCATTTAAGATATTTCTAAAGAAAGAAGTAATATTTGGTTGCATATTTTATAAGCATAAAAAAATTAAAGCCAAAAAAAAAAAAAAGATTTAATAATGTTTTGTGGGTAAAATAAGTTAAGGCTTATATATTTTTATTTGATAATTCACCAATATAATGGTGGACGTTTAAAAAATATGTATCAGTTTGTTAACCATGGAAAATGCGTACATGTCATAAACTGAAGCAGCTAAAGAATTAGTTTAGTTTATATGAGAGTATTGAATAAATTTAAAAGTCCTAATGTAATATGCATTTATTAGGACTTTATTAAAGTGTATAATATTTTGGCCAGGTATGAATTTTTCAAAATTCCCTTTGAAAAAATTCTAGCTTTAAACATATTGATGCTAAATATTATTTTCTAAGAAATCTTGCTATAGAAATCTTATTCAGTTTAAGATGTCAATACAAAATTAAGTTTTTAATTTTGCTAAAAATTAATTCACAGAATTTGATTAATAAAATTTTTCAATGTTTGTAATATTATATTTTTGTATCAATCTACACTATTAAAATTTGTAGGTAAACAAATGTAATTATGTACAAGACTTGATGTATTTTCCCTCCCCAACCCCATTTTTTTGGTTCCCTTGAAGGTCCCAAAAAGGGTTGGGAAAATCTGGGGAATCTTTTTTGACCATTTATTTTCCCGATGTTCCAATTGTTGGACTTTTTTCCCTTTTTCGCCATGCAGATTTATCTTTTTTAACTGCCGTTTTGAACCCATTGCAAATCTTTTCGGGTTTTCCCTTTTGGTCAGGGCGCCAAAAGGGGGTTTTTAAATATATGTATGTATTTTTTTTTTATGGAATGGTGTGATTCCAGTGTTTCCCAGAAATTTTTTTAATAAACTTAAAAATAAAACTACTGTCCCCTTCAATTTTAAACCCCACATGTTACCGCAAATTTCGGGGTAACAGAAAAATTATGGCCCCAGATCTTGACCCATTTAACCCATCAACACGGGAAAAACCCCGGGCATTTTTCATCTGACTTTGGTCTGCATCTGAATTCTTTGAATCAACTTCACAAAGGTTTTGTGGGGGCCCGGGTTTTTCATCAATTTCCATTTTAAAAATTTTTTGAATTTTGGAGGCTGCGGGTTTAAAACTTATTCAACTACTTAAAAAATTAAACGGGAACTGGGGAAGGAGAATATAAAAATTTCTTCTTAGGGAAACAGTCTGTTGGTCATTTATAAAAAAGGAAGGAACCCCCCTTTTTGGATGAGACTTTTTGCAACAAGAGGGGACAAGCCCCAGTATAAACAGCACAGGATAGAGCTCTAGCAAAATATACTACTGTTTTGGGCCGGGCAATAAAGAACTTTGATATCTTCCCACAAAACCACCCTAAAGGGATTATTTTTAAAAAACTTTTTTGAACCCTTTTTCCAAATCTATTATCCAATTATTAGATGATTTTTTCTTTTATCAAGTTCAACCCAGACACGAAAGTATTGCTGTATTTATAGTCAGAATTGGAAGATGGTTAAAAGTTTAAAAAAATGTGGACACCCATTAAATGATATGTACTGTGTTTTCCCAAGCAATCGGGACACTTTCCCCCGGAATTTAAAGGTAAAAAGTCCAATTTTTTCCCTTGGCCCTGTTAAGGATTTTAAACTTGATAAAATTGAGATTGAATTAATTGCAAAAAAAATCAGTTAAAAAAATTTAAAAAAATTGATTTATGAAGTTAGAATTTATTTTGATAATTCTATTAGTTATCTACTTAAATTTAAACAGAATGTTTCTAAAAATTTTTAAACCCAAAAACCGGGATGGAAAAAATTTAAATTTAAGAAATCTAAAATTAAAGATAGAATGGGGCCTTGTTATTTATGAAAACAAGAAAGGCATTTAAAAGAGAAATTGTAAATATTTAAATTCTAATTCCTAAAAATTTAAAGTGCATTTTAATTTAAATTATTTTTTTTGAAGAAAAAGGTAAAAACGAAATTTTTTTAGGGAGACTAATGTAAATAAAGTAATTGATAAATTCATTTTGGATTATTGAAAATGCTGCTCCCGACATTTCTGCAATAATATAAATTTGTTTAGTGTTTTAAAAAAGAATATAGAGGGAAAAAACTATATCATTAGCAAGGTGGGTTAGAAAGCCCAATAGAAGGTATAGGTCTTTAAATTTTATATAAAAGGTTAAATGGAAGAGAGCATTCTATTATTTTTAAAAACTTATATTTTCACCTAAATTGGGGCCAAATTTTGTTATCAGCCCCTTTTTATTGGGAGAAAGAAAATTGTACCTTTTAAATGTGAAAATGGTATATTTATGGTTTTGCCCCCAAAAGGGGGAAGTTATTTTTTTCCCAAAAAGATTCAATGACTTGTATTTTTAAAAAAAAATATCATGTTAAAGTTTATATAACAATGTAGAAAGTTCTAATGAAAAAATGAGGGAAATAAGCATTATTCTGGAAATATTGGGGCTTTTGGAAAATTTGGCCCTTTTTTGTCATATGAATATTTGATTTTGGGGGGTAAACTAGTAAATTTAGGGCAGAAAATGGTTTCCAAATATAAAAAAAAATTTAAAGGACTTGAAAGTTTAAATTAGCAAAGGGCAAACGTTTTTTTTTTAAAACCTTTTGGGTGAATAATTTAGACCTTTGCATTTGGGTACACAGGGGCGTATGGGCCCCTTTACCTGTTGTATCTTTGAGTGGAGTTTAAATTTTTTCTGTCCATCACGGGCGTTTTTTTTCCAGAATGGTGCCCCGTTTTCCTTTTAAAAAAGAAAAATCTCAAAGTTTTTTTGAATACTTTAAATTTTTTTCAAGCTAATGCTGAAAGAGTTTTGAATGAAAATATTAAGTTAAAGGGTGACAATGGTATGGAATTTTGTCATTAAAATTTTCCCAAAAATTTAAAGAACTGGGGGATTAAAAATGTTTTAAAAAGGGCAAATACTTAAAACACCTGGGCAAAAGGGAAATTTTTAAACCATTTAATTTTAACTGCTTTGGGTTGTTTAAGGCTATGCTTAATAAGGGGGAATTGAAAAGTGTTTTTAAAAAGTTTTGCCCGTTTTACTTGTTAAAAATAAAAATTTGTCATAAATTTTAAAAAAAAACCCTAAAGAGCTTTATTTTGGCTGTAAGCCAACTTGTATCAAATCTTAAGGTATTTGGATATGTTTATGGGAACTCCCAAGCAGCTCAGGAATAAAATTTGATTTTCGGAAAACCGGGGAAAAATACTTGGTTTCTTGTTCAACTAGAGGTCCCTATTTGGTTACTGGATGAGGAAAATTAATTTAAACTTTAACGACTTTTTTATGAATCTAAAAAGAGTTTCAAACGGGGATTTTAAACTTCCCTAACCCCAATAATAGAAAAAAGGAATGGATGGAATTTAAATTTAATAATCCCCAAAAAACAGTTTGACAATCCTGGAGTCGGGTAAAAACTGTAGTTGGCGATAGCTCAAAAGTAAAATTTCCGGGTTGGGAAAAAACATCTAATTTAAAAAATTTTGCAGTTCAACCTTTTTATAAAAAGAAGCAATCTTAAAGGCCCAAACTTTAAAAAGGGATATTTATTTTTATTAAAATAAAGATGTTAGAAAGGGGGTTTTTAAAGATGTAGAAAAAAATTGTAAAGGGTAATTTATATACCCATATGATAAAAGTTTATTTGACTTTAATTCAACTATGGGTCATAACGCCAATCATCCTGAAACTTCAAATATTAAATTTTGATCCCCGGGCATTTTTTAAAAATGTTTAAAAACCCCTCCCCCCTTTTTGATAAATGGCAAAATGCAATGAAAGAGGAGATTAAAAGTTTTAAAGAAAAAAAAAGATGATGGGAATTGGGTTTCGCCCACCAATTCTAAAGTTTAGGGGTTTAAAATGGGTTTTTTAAAACCCCCCAAATGATAGTAAAAAGGGAAAATTTGTAGGTACAAAAACTAGATTGGTTGCAAAAGAAGGATGGCAACAAACGGGGGAATCCATAATTGAAACGTTTTGTCCCGTGAAAAATTTTTCTCTTTTTTAGATTGTTTTTTTCTTATTTGATGCCTATTAAAATGGACCAAATTTTAAATTGGGTATAAAATGTGCTTTATTTATATGCTAATTTGAATGGGTTTTTATATGGGGGAAAAACCTCAAGGTTTTGGAAAACTTGAATAAAATTAATCATGTTTGTCAAAAAAGGGGAATATCGGGTTGCATCAAAGTGGGAAAAGAATGGTATTATGAATAGGGTAACGTTTTGAAAATTTAGATTTTTTTTAAACTTTGGTTTCAATTGTGTTTTTTTATTTATAAGGAAAATGTTTTTTTGATAGTATATATTGATGACATTGTAATGTTTGGTAAATCACAAGATGATATTGATAATGTTGTATCTTTTTTTACAAAGTAAATTTGATTTTAAAAATGTTGGGGGGAAAAAAATTAAAAAATTAACTTGGTATTGGGAACTGATATAAATGGAGGGATTTTATTCACCAGAAACAATACATTGAAAAATTTAAAAATTTTCTAAAAAATAATTTTTCCCCCTGCTTCACTTCCCCTTTTCAAAAGGGTAATTTATCTAAATTAGACTGTCTATCAAATGCTATAGAAATAGAAAAAGATGTCTAAATTTCCCTTTTAGAAATCTTTTGGGGTTTCTTTGTCATTTTTGGGAAACCCGGCCTTTATATCGGTTATGCTGTTAAATCCTTTCCCCCAAATTTTAAAATCTCCCCGGGAAAAAAGCATTGGGAAAATTTTACTGAAATTATTAGGGTATTTAAGTGACACAAGAGATTAAAAAATAAATTTATCTCATGTTGAGAAATTAAAAATTAAATTGTTTTTTTTGATTCAGATTTTGCAGCAAATAGGGATGATCGTGTTTCTATAGGAGGAAATTGTAATGATACATAATGTCCCTATTTCCTGGGAATTTAAAAAATAAATTTTTAGTTTTTTCCCCTTTTGGAAAAGGGGAAAATACATCTTTCCCCGGGAAACTGCAAAAAAAAATTATTTGGGTTCAAAAGGAAATTTTAATTGGAAAGTAATTTGATGCTAAAACTAAAAAATTCTGAACTACCGGGTTTTTTATTGTGATAATCAAACCGCCATAAATTTCTCCCATTAGCCTTTTTGAAAATCATCCCCCCAAAAAAACATATTGGCGTCCATTTTTTTGGGAAAATTTGTAGATGTCAGTTTTTTGAAATAAAATATATTAATAGTGTAAAAAAAAATATTGCTGAATTTTTTCTAAACCCCCTTTCCTAAAAAAAAGGCTATGGGGAAAAATTTTTTGGAAATTTTTTGGGATTGTGTAATTTTTTTTTTCTGAAGTATGAATGTGAAATCTTTCATGAGGGGGCTTGTTTGGGCCTTTTTTCCTTTGTCATGCAGATTTATTGTGTTAACTGTTTAAACCCTATCTGGCGCAAAACGTGTTCATTTTTCATTGGTCATGGCGCCCGAGGCGGTTTTAAAATATAAAGTATTTTTTTTTTGGAAAGGTGTGATTCAGTGATTCCAGAAATATCTTAATAAACTTAAAAATAAAAAATACTGTGTGCTTCCCTTTTAGAGTTTTAAAACCCCCGTTTCCTGCAAATTTCAGGTAACACCAATTAGCTAAAAAGATATTAATTAAAAACCTTAAAATGCATAATTAGTGCCATTTTTCCCCGCCAGGGGCCTAGCTCAAAATCTCCGACCTGTAGTGTTATTCCACCAGACGTTTTTAACCCTTTCAGGACGGGGTGATTTTCTGCGAGCCGCTCGCCAGGGACGGGGTGAATGCGTAAGGACTACTCTCTTCAGGACGGGGCGTTTTTGTCGCTAAGCTTAAAAGAAAAAACTGCATAAATAATAAAATTTCAGTCCTAACGTCGTAATTTTTGGTACCCCTTTAGATTATAACACAAGTTGTCAGTTACATTAAAAGTAGAATGTAATAACATTTTTACTTTAACTTACATGAAATTATATTAAAAAAATGACTTACCTTGGGAAATAAATTTCGTAAGCACTATTAATTTTTTTCCAAAATTTTCATTGACAGAACACATTAATACACTTTCAAATTAATAAAAAAAATTACGACAAAGATTATTTACAAAAAGAAATAGCAAAATTAAAATGAAGATTGAGTGTGGAAAATCTCGAAGCAGGGAGAAACGCGAAGTCTTACATTGTATGATTTGCAAGCTTAAAATGTTTCTTACGTTGTATTTTATTTTTTTTATTTACACACAATATGTGACTATACACTGGCTTTTTTCACCTTTTTTGTTCATATTAAGGATAGGAAAGTGCCTTTGAAACAATCAAATAATAACCTGGAGTCAAGGTTTTTGAAATAAAAGTACGTGAAGTATATCCGAAAACAACAAAATCTTAAGCAGAACTGCGCTAAAACACTGCACAATGTAGTAAAAAAAGTATTCAATGAGTTATAAGATGCGCAAATGTTTCATCTCAAGAGGAAAGTTTATGAGCCGAGCTCTGTTTGTTGACCTTTCAATTATCCCTCCCCCCTACTCAGCTGATGTGGAAAATATCAAATCCAAGCAGAATATAAACTAACTGAAGGTCAGGTTACTCTAGCTACGTTCGATTTCAATATAATGGACATAGGGCGCCATCTAGGGGTCATTAAAAACATTCCAGCTGAAAATGCACTTATGAACCGCCTGTCCCTCTACAGCATCTTTGTAAAATGCACATTTGAACCGCCCGTCCCTGAGATGCGTCCGTGAAGAATGCATATCTGCACTGCCCGTCACGAAGGGGTTAAAACACGATCTAATTTTAAAAAATAATTACAGAATCTGAAAGATCATTTACTTCGCCACGATACCATATAATTTATTTTACAAAATAATGATATTTTCTATTTTTTATGATTTCTTAAAAGAGTCAAAATCGATATGCTTTTATTAAAATAATTTCTTAATTCCACTAGCATTTTTTTTCGTGTTAATGAAACCATATTTTACACACACACAAAAAAAAATTCATGCTTTTCTCTTTTAGAATCAGTCATTTAAAAAATTAAATGTCAAAAACTTTTTTTTTACGATGAAAAAAACATTCACAAGATTTTTAGTGCTTTGCGGGAGGAATCGGGGAACTCCAGTCTTCGTGTTAGCAACGTTGCAGTTTGGAACTAAGTCGGGTGAAGGGAGGGGGTTGTTTTCAGGGATGTAAGACTGTGGGAATTTTCCCGTTATGCTCGCTCCTCGCCTGAGTTAGTTATAGAATCATTTAATTCATTACGGATAATTATTTTAAAGTGCAGGCTTTTATTTTTTATAACTGATACTTTTCTTCATCCTTAAAGAATTATTTATTAAAGATCAGTGGAATGAAAAACCGTATAAATAAAAGAAAACTCTGAAATATATTTTTTATACATAGTATTTTTTTTTCAATGATTTTATTTAGTGAATGTAAATAAATTTCTAGACTTTTTACCCTTTTATTCAAACATATTTTTAATCCAACATTAAAAAACAACACAATAAAGAAATTAATAGTCTTTCCAATAAACAACGGAGAGAATTTTTGTATAGCAGTGGAATAAAAAACTTTAAAAATTCTGATTTTACAAAACAGCAAAACTTTACATATAAATAAATTTATTTAAAAAGGTTTATTGATTATTAAATCATATTTTAGAAAATTGTATTTTAAAAAATAAAATAATTACTGTAATTATATAAATATTTATATTATACTTCATAAATATAATTTTTAATAAATAATACTTTTTGTAAATTTTGTTATAATAAACATTAAATGATATTTTATATTAAAACTAGTTACAAAAAGCTTTATAAAATGAAATACGATATGTTATAAATAAGATATTATATAAATTATGATAATAATACATAAAATTATTTTTAAAATGATGAATATGTTAGCTTTGTATAACATACTTTTTTTTGTCAGATACGTGCTTAAATAATTTACTAAACACAGTGGAATGAAAAACGTTAAAATTAAAATAAAATATCAAAATGTTATTATCAGATTTTTTAATGTTTTTTCAGTACATGTGTGTATATATATCTATATCTAGGCTTTCCCCCATACTGTTTTTTTATAACATATATATTTATATGTTTAATCAAACATTCAGAAAAAAGCAATTGTTTCAATAGCTATCTGTAAATTTTTCTTTTATTTATTACTTATAGGAATTTGATTTTAATATATATATATGTTTTTTAAAAGGATTATTTCTATTATTTCATTACCAAATTCATTCTTTGTTAATTAAAAAGTACATTGTCTATTATTTTGGATCAAAATACATTTTAGAGACATTTTTAAGCTAACTATATATAACGATTGATTGATTCATGAAAATCTGAAATCTATTTTATTATTTTAGATTCTTAGAAACTAACTATTTTTAAAAAATGATGAAAGTTTGTTTTACTCTTAGCATCTGAATCGTTTTTTTCTTATTGCTTCATATTAATAATTTTTAACTCTTACGCAATATTGTTTTTTTAATAAGTCATACATCAAAATTTGAAGCTATATCTTATCTGTGAAAGGGAGGGGAAGATAGAACAATAATTTTATACCCCATGTTATACCGGGCTATAGATAGGGGAAAGAAACCTGTCTTAAATCAAAAATATGTGGAATGGAACAAACTTCAAAAAAGGGAAATTTTTTGACATAATTTTAGAAATCACTCACATTGTGCACGTACAAACACACACAGAAATGCTGGGGTCTTGAGGGAAAGAGAAAGCCCGTGCAATGCTGGGCCATGCAGCTAGTATTGAAATAAAATTTGCTAGGAATTGGATTGCTATAATTTTTGGCATGCTTGATGCAAAGTATTCCTTATCTTTTTTATGTCTAGTTCAGGGGTGGCCAACCTTTTTGAGAAGAGTGCCATTATCTGATTAAAAAAAATCTATGTGTACCATTTCCATATTCTCCAACAAACAAAAAAAGTATGAAAATATTTTAAAAGATTACTTTGAGGCTTATTATGGGATTTTTACTCAAATAGCAAATTTTTTTATGCAAGTCTAAGTAGTGGA
This sequence comes from Trichonephila inaurata madagascariensis, assembly GCA_019973955.1. Taxonomy (NCBI): domain Eukaryota; kingdom Metazoa; phylum Arthropoda; class Arachnida; order Araneae; family Nephilidae; genus Trichonephila; species Trichonephila inaurata. The sequence goes on along the minus strand of BMAV01013416.1, from coordinate 49,909 downwards.
AATTTAAAAATAATATAATTTTTATGTCAAAAGTACAAACTTATATTTTATTGTTTATAATCTTTTTACAGGTTCAATCAGTTTGGCTAGATATGAAACAAAATGGAGCAAATTAAAACATATTTAATTAAATAATTTTTAGCTTTTTTTACCAAGCCATCTATCTATATATAGAATTAGTTCTTGAAGATGCTAACAAAATTAGGTTGTTTTAGATGCTTATCAGTTATTTTTGAGGGATATTTTGATTTTATTTTATGTGTTCATAATAGAAAACATTTGTTCCCAAACATGATCTAAACCTACAATATCTGACAGCCAAATCGTATAAATTTACAAAATTGATACAAATTTCCAAAATTCAAAATAATTTGGATCACTTGCAGTTGAAATAAGTTTGCTATATTTACCTTGTGATTTTGAACCATGGTCAAGTGACGAGGACGCCACCTGAGCTGCCCCTCCCCTCCTTAAGTACCACACCAGTGGGAGAACGTTTGGGCTCCCAACAGATTTAACGTGCATCGCTCCCCTACATGTCGAATCTTCAGTGGTACTGGGCTCAAACTCATGACACTCCAGCTACGAGTCCATTACCTTGACCACTGGGCTACCACAACCACATCTTCCCCTGTAATCATAAGTTTAAATTATTTCAATGTCCCTTAATATAGGTAATAAAAGCTAAAGGCCATATCAAATCTTTATTCTTAAGTAGCAAGCATTCACTGGGCAGTTCATAGTTTTCTTTCAGATATTTTTAAACATGATCCTTCAAATTCCAAAATCTTGCCAGTGCATTTCTTTTGTAAGCCAGCACACACAATAATGAAGGAATAATATTTGCATGAAAATTTTCTATTTGGATTCAATTAATTAAGTATTTAAAATAAATTTTGAAGGTCTTTTTCTTTTTCTAGAGACAACTGCATTTTAATAAATTTAAAAAAATGTTTTTTAGTATTATCTTTTAAATTTTTAAAATTTTTCAATAAGTTTTCATGTGCCACTATTACAACTCTGCCGTGCCAGTGGTTGGCCACCCCTGGTCTAGTTCAACATAACAACATGAGCATTTCTTAATTTATCCAAATAATGTGTTAACTGTTATGAACTGGCTAAACTACAATTTATGTAGACTACTTTTTGATGTGTATGTATGTCATATGAAACAAGCATTTTGACCTTCTATTCTGATTTTCTTTCAGTTTTTATTTTATTTTAAAACTTGTGATAAGCTTTGTTTTAAAAAATGATTCATTTTTGTAGACTAATGTTATGTACTACACATAATGCATTATAAAGAATAATTGCACAATGCAATTATTCTGCATTTAAGTTGTAATTATAAAGATAATAACAGTAGAAACAATAAGTATACTGATTGTTTGATAAGTTTTGTTCAATAACTGAACTACTTGTTAAAAACTTGTTGGTGAATAAAATAGAAGGACATCAAATTTGCTCCAACATCCTACCCTTTTGAAATAATTTTTTTATAACAAAAATTTAAAGGAACTTTTAAACTAGCTTAAGATTATACATTGTAACAGTTTCACAGAATTTATATATATATATATACATATTACACTGATTCAATATCATTTGTGAAACATTTGAAGAAAGGCAGAACATCTAAATCCCTAATGTGTAAAAAACTTCAATGATCAGAAAATTTTAAAGGTTGGATTGGAGTATGTTTGTGTAAGCTAGCTGTAATCTTATAGAAGTTAGCAAGAAGCATTTAATTAAAAACTATTTTATTTCCCAAAATTTAAACCTTTGTAAACTGAATTAACAATTGATCTTTGCATACAATTTTTATCTGCATCAATTTGGCCAGATAAACAAAAAATAGTTTAAATGGAAAGAAAGAAAGTGTATACATATACAAATAGTTTTTTACAATACTTTTATACACATTATTTTGTTAGATTAAAATTTGCATTATATGATGGCAGTTACAGAAACACCACACATTAAGAATATATATAATTAACATACACATCTTATATGATTAATGTTCTGGAGGCAATAAGTAATAGTTCTTTTACATTTATGTTTAATTTCAACTTTATTTTGTACATCATGTGGTTCTACAGTTTTAATTTACTTAGATTACAAAATTTGATTAAATCTACCTTCAGCTTCTGAATTTCATACAAATTGCTCTTGTATTTGACTACTTGTTCATTTATCACTTTGGGGTATTCAATTTTAAAATCATCAGGCTAATCTTGAAAATTATGTAAATTTTCTGTTTTGCTCTTTGCGTCAAATTTGTTGAGGTTTTTAAAATTTTTTCAAAACTTAATTTTCAAAAGCTTGATTTTTTTTAGTTTATCTACCTGGTATCCACTCTTAATTATATTTATTATGGAATATCCATGTGAATCACCATTAAAAAACCTCATGCTCAACGTGACCAGTGATGATGAACTAATTTAAAATGAATTATCCTAACAATATAGAAAATGATAGAATGCTATGGTTTACGACAACAATTGTACGGTTTACATGTTTTATTTAATAAAAGATTAACATAGCAAAAAGTCCATCAACAAAGGATGTAGAAAGATGGTAAATTAGCTCTGTCAGATAACCTAATTAAATTAGTAATATTTTATTTTTTACTTTGTCTGTTCTTGATATTTCTGAATAATTGCTTATAAGTTTATTATACCTTATATTTTTCAAGTTATCCTTATTATTAAATTATTTATAATTCAGTATTTTAAAACGTAGCTGAATTAGTAGAATTTATTTGTTTGATTTTTTTTTAGAGTGCAAGAGACAAAAAACATTAATTTGACACCATTTGAAAAAAATTTAGAAATCTGGAGACAATTGTGGAGAGTTATTGAACGCAGGTAACATGTATATCTATTTATAGTTTAATTAAATCAGTTTATATAAATTTTTGGATTTTCCATTCCTTGCATATTTTATGTATTGCTCCGTAAATTGTATAACATAATTTTGCTTTTGTGAAGCAGCTGTAAAATTTTTATTTTCACAGCACTACAAAACTTTTTAGTTAATTAAAAAATTTCTCCAAGCTCACATCTCCTTTATTTGTATTATTTTTTAAAAATTTTAACATTACATTATCATCAAAGGTTTTTATGTATAAATATTGTTAACTATTATAAAATAATTTAATTAACTAATATTTTTTTTTTTTGCTTTAAGAAAATGTGTTTCATATAAAAAGAAATATCATTCTCAGTTTCTGTCTTTTTGCTTGAAGTAATACTAATAATTTCTTTAGTGATGTGATTGTTCAAATTATTGATGGAAGAAATCCACTTTTATTTCGATGTCACGATCTTGAAAAGTATGTGAAAGAAGTTGATGACAAAAAAGTCAATATTTTATTATTAAATAAAGCAGATTTCATGACTGAATCAGAAAGGTAATTATTAGTGTATAATATATTATAAGTGTAGGTTTAAATATATATAAGTTGATTTAAGTGATATAATGTTCAAGAAACTCGTATAATTTTTTTAGAAAATGCTGGTGTGAATATTTTGATGCAAAAAAGATAAGGATAGTTTTCTTCTCTGCTTTAGATGAAGGTAAACGACCTCCAGAGGTAATTATTTTTTACTTATTCTCAATTCTTTATGACTGTTAATTTAATAAAATAAAAAAAAAATGAGAGATTAATTTAATTAATCTCCCATTAAATTATTCAATACATATTTTTTTAAAAGTTATTTAATTTGTAATTGAAAACAGATAAAAATACTTTTTTAAAAATAATATGTGTATATTTCTGCATTTACAAATAAAACTAACAGGAATAAAATAAAAAATGTCAGAATATTACTTTTTTTCGAGGTATTTGAATATGAAGTATCTTGACTTTAAATTGCTACTTACACAGACTTTTCCTTAACACTTCCTTTTTTTTTTCCTTTAAGGAAACTGTAAACATCTAATAAAAAAATTATATTGTAATAATGGCTATGTTGTTGCAAACAATAAAAAAAATTTAATTAATATTCTTGATCGAAATACATGTTCTAGTAGAGTTTTTAACTGGGGGCAATTTAGTGATCTAGTCTAGGATGGCATATCTTTCAATTTTTCCACAAGGCCTTTCAGAGGGAAGCAACATTACATGAGAGACCTTCGCAGACCCCTAGAAAGACACTGTGGATCCCGAGGGTCTACAGACCACAGTTTAGGAACCGCTGCTATAGAGAACCATTCATTTTATCATATTACTTGTCTTTTATCTGATTTGACAAATTTTTTCTGATACAAGTTGTATTTTTGCATATTTTCTCCTATACTGTAATGCTAAATGAGTTATTCTTTTGCATGTTAAAATAAAAAATTGGCTGTTTATGCAATGTTTTGAAATTTTAAAAATTCTGTATTATAAAGATGTGTAAATCATACATAATGTAAATTTTCATGAAAATCAAGGCATTTTTCTGTCTGAAAATGTGTTCTGCAGTTAGTTCAGGCTCTTGTACTTTTGGTGAAGACAGCCTTATTGTATTGTAATGATTTCCCACAGCTCTTGGATAACTATTTATTTCAGAATGAAAATCATCCAAAAAAATAAAATGGTATATTCTTTACAATTCAATTGCAATAAGGGTCCGTAATGATTTCGAGTCTCTTTCGCACTCTCTCCCGTTCCCTTATCTTCCAAGCCAGGAGACCGCTGTACTTCGCGGGCTCGTTATCATTTTTCCTATCGCTCAAGGGACGTCCAAACGGCTCCCTTCAAAAATCCAGTCTTTTTTTTTGTCCGGACTCTCTCGCCCTTTTTATATCATCTCTATTTCTCCTAGTCATCCACCTTTGATCTCTTTGTCGGCCTCTAACCCTTTTGTTCTTCTGCCGCCTTCCGGTCTCGGCTCCCTTGATCTCTTACCCTTCTGCTGCGCCAAATCGGTCTCATTTCCTGTTCACTAGTCCAAAAGGCGCCGAGGCTGGGTGCACATTTGTACGTTCTCAGACGCGTCGTCGTCACCGAATCGCGGGAAAATCAATACACAATGTTAAGGCGCCTCTATTTGACAGTCCGGTCAGCTGGGGAAAAAGGTTCCGAAACTCTACCACCCAGTTACGAAATTCCTTCCCAGCAATTAGGGAAATGCCTGGAATTTTCGCAATGTCTGTCGGCAAGGGGCAAGGGATCTGTTAGAAAATAGGGGGAAGAGATCGGCTTTGTCACAGTATATATTAAAAAATTTTGAGTTAGTATACTATTGTTAATGTGTAATTTATTTTAGTAACTTATCTCTTTCAGAACTTTGAATGTACAAATTCTGAGAATGTAGCTGAAAACAATTTCTTGAACCAAAAGAACAGTCCAGATATACTCACAAGAGAGCAACTTATTCAGTTTTTTAAACAGATTTTAAGTGAAGTTCCTAAAATTGATAACCGTGTACCTACTGTTGGCTTGGTAAGATGTTAATTGCTATTTTCCAGTTTAATTTTTTTAAAAAAGTTTACTTAAAATTCTTAAGTAATTTTAAAAATATTTGAACACTTGTATACAAAAAATGAAATTAAACAAACAGTTGAAAAGAACCATAGATGATAGTGTTCTTTCAAAAATTGCGTGTATAATTAAAAACAGATGATCAACATTCATTGATGGTCCTCATAAATTCTTACAAGTGTATTTTATCAGTGATGGCAAGAATGAATTGAATGGATGCTGTGGGATTTTTACTGACATAAAAAGATCTATTGTTTCTAAATTGCAAGAGCTTCTTCATAAAAAAAAAATTAATGCATTGAGGCCTTCACTGTGAAGGCAACGTAAATAATTTTAGGTTCATAACATCAGGACAAAAACAAACCGCAATAACTTCAAATATTCTGTTAACAAATAACAAATGAAATGTCTTGAAAATTTTTTTGTTTATGTATATTTATGCGTATTTTTTATTTAAAAAAATCATATCTCATGCTAAAGGTTAAACATATTAGAAATGTGTGCTTCTCATCCCCCCCCCCTTTTTTGGACCTGGCTGAGCCGTAGCAATGCATGGCAGGGTACCATCTAGTAGATTAATCAAATCTTATGTGTAAAATATTTAAAAAGCAGTATAATAAAATATAAAAACTTTGATTTCATTATAAAGCAATTAAGTAAAGAGAAATTAATACATCAAATTAACTATAGTTTCACTGTGCTGCTTAACTAATTAAATCAATCATATTAGCTGGAACGCAAGTGCTCACATTAAACATAAAATTTCTTATATATCCCAGTTGTTTGCATAAAACCAATCAGTAACAATTGGGGTTGTTTGCTAATTGATAAAGTGAAAGGCAGAAACTAGAAGACATGGCAATCAATATAATAGTTAGATTAGACAAATTATGTTGTATCTTTACATAATCTTCTTTAAACTAAGGTTTTAGGAAGCTATTGAATTGATAATTTTCTGGCTGGAATTTTTAAAAATTGAATATAAATGTTATTTTCAAAAATTCTCCCTAAAATTTGCTTAATTAGTTTATACACCAGAAACAAAGTTTAAAATCTTGGATTTTTTAAATTGTGCAGGAATTGTATTCTTGCAACATTTCATTTAGAAGCTTCCCCCCAAATGCATCAACATTAAATTTAAAAAAAAATGATCTAAAGCTATTTTTTTTTTATCTTCTGTGTAGTGGGACTGTTTTGAAGTGTAATACCATCATCACACAACATTTTTAGCATATTAAATTTTGCACATTAACATCTTTCTATCATTACAGTATGCTGCCTGTGGGCTTTTTTTAATTTTTTTAAATTATTTTTTTACAAATTAAAAATATGAATCATACACAAAATGTTAAAGTCTAAAATAATTTTTTTTTTAAAAACATTTTTGTGGTTTTTTGAAGTTATTTAAATTTATTTCAAATATTTTTTTCAAATTCTTGATATATTGATATTTTTGGGTCAGAATTTGAATTTTATTGAGAAACATCTGAGAAATTAAAAATTACTGTCTGTTTCCAGGTTGGCTATCCTAATGTGGGTAAAAGTAGCACTTTAAATGCTCTTCTTATGACGAAGAGAGTGAGCGTTTCCGCAACTCCAGGAAAAACTAAACATTTTCAGGTAATAAAATGACACATTGCTTTAAAAAAAAACATTATTAAAGCCATTGGCATTTAATTATTACTTTTTTATTACTTTAAATATATCATTTCTTTTAATACAGTATTTAACCTTATATCCAATATTCATTCAGAACTATGATTTTTTTTAAGCAAAATGAATTTTTTAATGCATATGTAAAATTTTGACAACCATTTTTGCCAAAAAAACACCCCACCTAATAATACAATAATTAACCAAAAATATATTCTGTAGTATTTTTTAACTGAGGTAAGTTTCTCTGGAATTGTGCCAATATGTGTGGTTGTGGAATGTAATGAAAAGTGTATGTAAATTTAAAAAAAAAAATCCTAGAAGATATTTGTAACAAAATGTCTTATATTAATTCACTGTTTCAATTACATAAATTTTTGTAGAATGTGAAAGTATTTTGAGGAGTACATGTTTAATATTTGTTAATAAAATTTTATGATGAAAGAATGATATAAAGACAAAGAAAGGTATGTACTTGGAACTGAAAATTGAATAATTATTATAGAAGAGCTCCTTGTCTTTATTGAAATTTTATATATTTAAGATGCAAGTAGTTCAAAAGGATGGTATTTATTTTTAATAATCTTAACTTGTGAGGTTGAATTTTTGCATTGAAATTATAGGAAGAATTGAGAAATTCTATGATTTTAAATTTACCGGATCTATACAATAAAAATAATGGAATGATACCTGAAATATATTTAGTAAAAAAAGTATTGCCTGCTTAAAACTGAAGGAAGGTATTATATAAACAGTTCTTTATGATAAAATTCATTATCCTTCTACTTAATTCATACTTTCCAAACTGGATAATTATGGTTAAATGTTTTGGCTAGACTTCGATTTTAGAATGAAGATGGAAGTATTTGCTGAATACTTTTCCTTATTTAGGCAAAATAAAGATGAGCCTTCCATTCAAAGTTTAAAATATGAAATGATAGGATTGATTCAGCCATTTCTAAATAGAAGAATAAATGTTACAATTAATAATTTTTCATATTGATATAATTTTGACTGAAAAACTGAAGGGGTTAGGGCTATAGATTGATAGGAACTGTGTAAGCAAGGACAGGAGAGATATAAAAATTTTGAAGAATAGATTAAGTGAAACAAAAAAAAAAGTACTAAAGTTTCAAAATAAGTAGATAATCTACTCTTACATAGCAAGAGAAAAAGAAAAATGTTATGCTGAGTATACTTTATTCATCCATTGATAGTGAAAACAGTTAACACTTCAGAAGCAATTACGTGTTATAGATAAGCAAAATGTGTGTGTGTTCAGGTTAGTAGAATTTCCAACTTGCTCTGTATGTAATGCTGACAACATGTGCAAAGACCATTTGTGTGGTCTCTTGTTTTGGAATCAATGGGCTAATGCTGGTAAAAATCATTTAAACTTTTATTGTGTTTCTGAACTGAATTGGGCTGCCTGTTGTTTACTGATGGCAGTCATGCCTAGCTTTGGCATACTTTATTACATATAAGATTTTTAATAAAAAGTTTTGTTGATTGTTTTTTTAAAAGAATTCATTTTGTCTCAAATAGTTGAAATAATTAATTTGACTGATATACAAATCTGTAACTTATGAATTTTGATGGCTGATGAAAGAAATGCACTTTTTATTACTTAAGAGATATATGAGAAATTGTTCAAATCTATAGAAAATTATTGCTTAGAGTTTCAATACTTTTTCTTACAGACATTTCTTATTGACAATGGTTTATGCCTATGTGACTGTCCTGGTCTGGTGTTTCCCAATTTTGTATCTACAAAAGCTGAAATGGTAATTAATGGAATATTGCCTATTGATCAATTAACAGAGTGGAAGATGCCAGTAACTCTAATATCCTTTTAAAACTATTAATCATTTAATTTAGAGTTTTTAAATACATTTAATTTACTTATTTTACATACTACTTTTTAATATTTATGACAAAAAATTAAACACAGAAGAATTGGCGATGTTTTTAAATTATATTTTTTAATGTGGATAGTTAAAAGTATCCAATAATTTCTTAAAATTCAAAACATTGAACAGTATTGTATTCTAAATAATATGATAAATAATAATTCTGAATAATATTTACGGAAATTTGTCAGCATCGCATTTCTCTATATATCGACTATGTTTCCATTAACTTATAATCATAATTTTTATGCTATGCATGTTTTTGTATCTTAAAGATTATTAATGCTAAAATAGAAATTAAGGATTTATAGCAGATTTACTTTTGAAAAATCATCTTTCTAAAAAATCTGTTTATTTCTGTGTAGATTATATGTCTATAAATAAATGCCATGATAGCTAAATGGTCATGGTTGCAAATTCAGGGCCAACACTGTTGAGTGTGATTTCAAAACCTAGCATCACTGAAAACTCTGTTTGAGGAGTTGATGCACTTTAAATGTGTTGAGAGTTTAAAGTCCTCCAGTTTGGAGAGAGGGCCATGTGTCATCCACATCACTTGACTGTTTAATATTATGTGGTTCCTCGCCAATAGCCATCATGTTGCCTCAAAGTGGAACACAAAGTAAAATAAAATGAAAACATACATATTTTTGCACATCTACTTTTATTAAATGTGCAAAAATTGAGGAATTTTACTTCAGATTGATTATAAGTTTAAAGATTCCTCCCTTATGTTTTCATGAGCCCCTTATCCTTCCTTTATATACACGTATGAAAAGAGTTAAAATCATAGCTTCTAAATACTTTTTTATCTGCATGTTCAAAAATTCTTTTATTATGATCTATTACAAACATGTATATATGCTTAGTTTTTTAAGAAAAAGAATATTTTTTCCCCTCTTAATTCATGGGAGGGGAAGGAATTATTTGAAGCAGATTTAATTTTTATTGAAATTTTTGTATGATTTTTTAAAAATCATAATTTTTATTGTCATTGATATTAAAAAGTAATTATTTAAAATGCAAATTCAAATATTTCAATTCATTTACTAATATTATTTTGTTTATATATATTTTTCTTGTAAAACATACTTATTTTTATTTGCCTTTTTTCTATCATTCATTATTTAATAATTCCCATAGGATCTGCAATTTAATTTTTAAGTTTCTTGTTAAATGCAAAGAAAAACTCATTTTACAGTCTCAGTTTTTGATAAATCATTATTTTTTTTACTTTTCTTGAAAATACTTATTTTACAAGTATTGATCCCCCCTTTTTTTAAAATCAAAACATTGTTTATTTTTTACAGATGAATTTATTAGATGCATATTTTTGCATACAGTTTTTTTGATATTTGTTGTAACAAATGTGATTGATTTATAAAAATTTGCAATTATTTAATTCTGTAATAAATATTATGAAAACTCTTAAACATAACTTATTTTGCCTATGATTTTTTTTTGCTATGTTCAAATATTTTGTCTTGTTATATATTGGTATTGTGTCCTTAATAAAATTTATGTAGCCAGTGTGATTCCACGAAAAATTCTTGAAAAAACTTATACGATATTAATTCCTCCTCCTGGTGAAGGAAGAGATCCGAACTCGGCTCCCACTGCTGAAGAGTTTTTAAATGCCCATGGGTGTAAGTATTATTTTTATGCATGAAAGATACATCCCCCCCCTACTATTAGGATTGCTGCTTTATAATGTATGAATGTTGTTTATTTTGATCAATATATTTATGTATTTCCATGTCATTGTAGAATTAAACAGTTCTTGAAAATATGTGATTTATTACAATATTAATTGCTGTTAATATGATTAAACATTACTATGCAATAGTAAGCAGTGTTTAAGGCAGCACTCTAAAATGTTGTGCAACACATGTCAATTTCTTTTAAAAAATGGGATGAATACATTGAATGAAATCCATTTTAAAAAAGACTTTGTAATTTCTAAGCAATTATTCTTAGCTCAAAAAATCAATTCAAAAGTTTCTCTTTCATTATAAGAAGAATTATTATCTAACATCAAAGATTTCAAAACTTAAGAATGTATGTAGATATCTAAATTTGATATTAAAGTTTTAATTTTTTGAAAATAAGAGGAGAGAGAAATGCATAAATTGCAATCAATTTTAGTTAATCTTTTTTCAATCAACATTAACTTCTGTTTATCTGGTGCCCCTTTTTTTTTGTTTTGGTTTTTTATTATATTTGCCAAATATGCCTTACAGTGTGATATAAACTTGATTTTATGATTGAGAATAAAGAAGAAATTATTAACTTCCATATAATTCTGTAGTTTTTATGAATATTCCACATATTGTTTTGAATTATATTGGTTCTTTTTAAGTTTAATGTAAATTTCCCTTGGATTCTTTCTTTATTTTTAAAATTATGTTTCTAAATTTAATAATCTTTTCACGTATCTGTAATTTTTCTGCAGATAACAGAGGCTTTATGACAGTCAGAGGTTTGCCTGATAATGCAAGATCTGCCAGGTATATATTGAAAGATTTTGTTAATGGAAGATTACTTTACTGTCATGCACCACCAGGTGTTAACCAAGAAGAATATCATAAGTTTCCAGAGGTCGCATCAAAGAAATCTATAGAAAAGTCAGAATCAGATGAAGTATCCCCAGTGAGTTAGCTTTATAACTAAAAATATTTGAAACATAATAAATTTTATATTTATTAACATATCAGGCTAATGTACATCATAAATAATATTTTTAAGTATTGGGTTGTTAACCAGTTAACTATGATTCATGAGTATACTCGTCATGGAAAAGTTGCAGGATTTTGTGTCATGACGAGTATATTCATCATGCATGAAAAATACTCACCACTGGCTTTTTAAATTGCAACTTTTTAGAAAAACAAAATATATTCTCAAATTTCACGATGTTCAGAATATTTTGAGGCTAGGCTGAAGTAAAACAAATAAATAAATATGAAAAATTTAAGATGAACTCATGTGTCTCTATATGCACCGACTGAAACAGCTTTTAAGTTGATATAAATAATTTATTTATGGGCAATAATAATGTTTCTTGGATGTTAGCCTAAAAGGGGCAAAGGCATATGTCGGAAAGTTTATTTATTATAGGTTTTTTTCAGGCATGGTCAGTCATGGGACAAATGCAAGACACTGACCAGGCACTGAGCCCATTGATAGCTGCTGGCCTGAAGTTACCTAGCTATCAAGTGGTGTAAGTGCCAATTGTTTGATATTACAACCATATACTGACATAAGAAAAATGGCCCAACACCATGCTCCTAAAGTACAGTTATTTTATTGGGGTTGGAAAGGCTAGGATACTTTCTGATAAGAGGATTGTGATCAACCCTATAGCACCTACCTCGTTTCCCTTATTGAGACGGAAAAAAAATATTTTGTCAGAAAAAGGGGGAAATCAATATGTATTTAGGTCTCCAGGGTTTTTACGTCTAAAAAATCCAAAAAAACTTTTGGTTGGAAGGACCCCCCCTTGCCTTGAATTATTTTTATGTTAACCAAAAAAACAAGTATTTTTAAACCCCTCAAAAGCGGTCTGCTAAAATCTTCCATTCTGGAATGCTTGAAAATCCCCCAACATTTTTTTTGCCATCGGTGGGGTTCTCAAAAGCGTTGAGCTGTATTTTAAAAAGGGCTGGGCGCTTTAGGAATCTTGCTGGAAGGCAGAAAAAGCACTGGAATGCGAGTTTTACGTGCGCGCGGAAATAAAAAAAACTTTTTGTAAAATAAACCCATCTTTTTTATCCACTTACTCTGTGATTGACGAGTATAATCATCGCTTGATTTTTGTGACACATAATTGCACGCTTTCAAACGAGGGCGCTACAGTTAACTGGTTAATAATTAATTTAAAGATTCCGTATATAAGAAATTTTACTTTTTAAGGTGGTACTTTTAAATATATATATATCGTTACTTCTTTCATTATGAAAAAAAAGCTTAGGTCATGATAAGACTTATTTATAAGAGTTCCTATACTCATAATAAAATTTTAAATTTTAGTTTATTGTTATATTATTTTACTAAAGAATTAAGTAACAACATTGTTGAAAACAGAAAATTCAACTTTGATTATTGTTTTATTAAAAATTAAGAGATAAGTAATACTGTGTTATTTTTAAATAGATTTTGTACATTTCTTTAAATAAACTATTAAGTCCTGAAAAATTTTAATGTACACAGTTTTATAATCAGAGCTGAATTGTTTAATAATAGTTCCATCAATAAGTATTGTGAGAAATTATAAACATTGTGATAATTTTTACTTTAAATGTACATGTTTCGCTCATTTGTTTCATATAGTATTTGCATTTAAACCGAGTATCTTATTTTTTGTTTGTGAAAAAATAGTCAATTATCTTTTATGAAGGAAATATTTTTCCGATTGATAAAGTATTTCTTCATAAACAAAAGTACATTTTTTTATTCAAATGAATTGTTAATATACTCCTAGAAATATTTTAACTAACCCATTTGCAGACATATGGCTACATGAGCTTACTGTGTGGCCCTGATAGCCTAATGGTTACAGTCACAAACTCATGGCTGTCATTTTAGAGTCATAGGTTCAAGTTTTGATACCACTGAGAACCCGCTGTGTAGAGGGGCTATGTGCGTAAAAATCTGCCATGGCTCAAACTCCTCACATTGGCATTTTGTGGAAATTAGGAGAGAGTTGATAACTAGCTCAGGTGTTGTCCTTGTCACTTGACTGAAGTTCAAAATTACAAGGTCCATTGCCAGTTGCCCTTGCATTGCTTTAGAGTGCAACATTAATAAAAACTCACTCACTAAGCTAACCATTTGATAGCAATTAGAGCAGCATGTGGCACTTTGTCCACCATCATACTTAAATTTAAACTTGGCTTAAAACATATAGATATGTTTAAAATGTTAATGATTTGATTAGATACAACAAATTATCTCACTTTTTTTCTTAAAAATTACTATGTAAAGATTTTCTAAATACCTGAGTGTGTGTATATTTTTGAAACATGTTGAAAGAGTGTACTTTAAAAAAAGGGTTGCATTCTGAAAGGTAGGTCTACTGTTGAAGTAATCTTGACATTCTTAAAGGTATTGAATTTAATCAATCAATGAATAGTTGTACAAATTTTTTTAACTGTATGTGTATGCTTAAAATGAAGACAAATTTTATATCAATTAAATATTTTTTTAAAACCTTGATTATTTGAAATTTATTTGATAGACGTGTTATGTGCTATGCATTTTTTTTTTTTTTTTTTATCTTGTAAATGTAATCACATTTTTTTTTTATAAACTGTACCTTTTGTACTTGTAATTATTTGACTGTTTTTCATTTTGCTTTTAATTTTCCTAATTTTACCCAGTAAAACTACATTTTGTAATAATGTATCTCCCTATTATTATAAAAATAGTTTACCATTTACAATTTTCTCTTTTAGGAGAAACCTATTCTAACTGATGCAGATCGAAAATTTTTCTCAGCTGTAAGGAATTTTTAAATTTTTTAATTTTAAGAAAATTTGTTACATGTTATTATAATTTTTTACATATTTTTTGTAAGTCAACAGCATTTTATTTTGATTATACAGAATTTTTTAAGTAGTTTTCAGGCAGTTAAAGCTATTTTTTTATTTTTATTTTTTTCAAAATTGACATCTTTTTTTTGTAACAGAGTTTGAGATTATTTTTCGTATCGTAAGCAATATATTTTTCTGGCTCAGAGTTAATTTCTAACTACTGTTTTGGCATTTTCATAACATTAAGCCTAAGATATGCAATGTATGTTACTTTATTTATTTGTGAATTTGTTTCATCACTTGCATAGTTATAATTTAACAAAAATGGAGGAATTATTTTAATCAGCAACACTACTTTTTATTGGGAAATTACATTTTTAGAGATGTATTAGTATTGCTAATACATTTATCACCTCATATATGAAAATTTAATTAAAATGTAGCCAATATAGTGTTAGTCAATTTCTTTTTAAGAATTATTCTACAATTTGCTTCTGTAGATATTAGTTATTTTTGATATACAATGATTACTTTTACATTTTAGCTCTATATTGTAGCAACATTTAAATATTCTTTTTACTTTTTCTCTCAAATGTTTTAAATAGTAGTATTGGTTTCTAGGTTTTTAAGTTTTTTTTATAAAAATTGAACTTTTTCCTTTTTTCTATCAGATGCACACAAAAGGAAAAACTTCAAATGCAGGAGCAAGTACCAATCCTGCCAAACCTTGGAAAAAGCACAATAACAGGAACAAAAAGGAAAAACTTCGACGTGTTTATAAGGCTTATGATTAATTATTTTTTGTCTTTTGCCTGTATAAAAATGTATGGAAGACAGACGGAATGTAATGTAAATATTTTATTTATACCAATAAAACTGTTAAAGAATTTAAATGCTTCCAAAATTTAATCACCTACATAGTATCTTTCTGGATATCGATCTTCCCTCATTTGATTCCTAACTATCAGTGATTATTTATTCTTCAGTTAGAATGAAATAAAAATTTCTAATTCAGCTTAATGTAAACTGTTTTTGGCACATTAACATGTTAAATATATGTGTATGTTTTTATATATTTTAAAAGTGTATATTAAGATAAGTTCTTATGTAAATGTATTCTGAAATGCATATGATTTTATAAAAATAGCTTAATATATTTTTCTTATTACAAAAGGATCAATATATTAATTCATTTACAGCTAATATTTACTATAATGTCAATAAAAATTAACATTTTAAATGCTTTAAGTGTTTCAAAGCAAATGTCAGAAATGCTTATATTATTTTTATTATTATTGTAAATCTTTTAAATAAGAATACATAAGATAAGAGTTTTTGTTTGGAAGTATAGAATTGATTTGCAATTTTTTCTGTAAAGCCTGTAAAGCAAAATGAATGAAATGGTATAAAATGCATTATCTTCTACTTGTATCTTAATGTCTTATCGTGGATTAGTATCTGAAGTTTGGAATATCGCAGTGGTAGGATTCTTAAAAACTTTTTAAAATAGGCATTTACTGCCAAAAGTTAAGCATACAATGGTAAAATGTGGAAAAATCAACAAGTATAGCTTTGATTGAGAGAAAATGCGCCAGAGAAGTAGCAGATATGCTTGTGAATGAATCAGAAGATTCAGACAGTATTAAATTTTCAGATGTTATAAAATGAATTCATTTTGGAGTCATTGACCAAATGATGTTTAAATCTAAAACAAACATGCAAAACTGATATTAATAGGGTTTGTGACCACACCTCATATTTGTTACTTTGTGGGATCATGCTTTCCATTAAATGATTAACTACTGCAGAGTCAAATAATTGCCATTCTTCCTGTAGAGCAGCTTGCAACTCTCTGAGAAGTTGAGAAGTAGGCATGGTCAAGGATATCCCAAAGATTTCATTGGGATAATGGTCAGGTGAGTGTACCGTCCAGTCCAAACATGGAATCCTCTAAATTCACCAGGTAGTTGTTGACAGTGTCAGCTCTATGGGGACATGGATTGTCATCAGTTTAAACAAAAGCAGAACCAACTGCTGCAATAAGTAAATTCTAGGACTTCATTCTTATAACAGGCAACCATCACATAACCCTGTCTATAAACCTGAAGGTCAATTTAATATCCCAAAAAATCCCTGCCAATATCATAATGCTTCCATTTTAGAATGTGTGATGCTTGATGTTTTATTTTGAGGCTGATTGCATCTGCTTTGTTCTCTCCGGACATTGATACACTTGTAATCTTCCTTCAGGGTAAATCTTGATATGAACGTGAGCAGTTCAATTCACATTCTGCTTACACTACTTTAATCATGTTCATCTCGATTGGATGGATGGAGGAACCCAAATCTGTGGTACCTGAATGTACAAATTATTCATGTGTAGCCTTTGACACACAGTAGTAACAGATAATGTCTTACCAGTAACAGATTATGTCTTATCACACATATAGAGTTTGCTCTTTGATTTTGCTTTTCTACAATAGCTGTATATCAATCATAACCTTTAAGTGACCAATCACAGGTCTTTGAACAACAGTTTCCCTTGCTTTTAATTGTTTTTATAATTGTGGAATGACAATTATTTAGTAATAAATGTTACCTTTTTTGTAAAGAAATAATTTAATATGCTTTTTTTAGTAAAAGTAATATTTTTCACAAAAAACTTTTTTCTCTAAAAGTATATATGTCTATGAAAATATTCAGTCCACTTCTAAAGGCCTCATAGTTTTAGTTTATTTGATGGCAGAGGGTCTCCTGCTCCAGTGTACGATGGCACACTCACAATTTGTCAAACGCTCAGCTTTTCAGACAATAATAATCATTTTAATAATTTAATTTTTTTAAATTTAATAATTTTTTCGACACATAATCAAAAGAGTGCAATCGCTCTCCTTAGCACTTTTGATTGTTTTTTTCCCAAAACCCCCTTTTTGGTACTAAAAGGTTAAAATATTTCCCTTTTTTCTAAAAAAAAAAGGCATTTTAGCACATGTTTTAATCCCAAAGGGGGTTAAAGGGTTGATGAAATAGAAATGAATATGTTGTAGGGAATTGATGAAATTAGGAATTTAATCAAATCCTTAAGGGTTATGATCAATCCATGGAAGATGTTGAAATAATGTCTCTTGAAGGTCATTTGATAAAAAGAAAATTGATATGATCAAACCCCCGGGAACTGTTTTGGGAAAAAAAAGATGAAATGAACTAGCCGGGGTTTTTGGAAAAAACCTTTTTCCTTTTTTTTATCACCCCATTTTACCCAGGGTCGGACTTTTTGGGGTGTGGTGGATGCAAACCGGGGGGGCCCCCGGATTGAGGAGGGCCTCTTTTTTGTGTCCCAAAGCAATATTTTTAAACCTAAATATAGGTATTCATTTGGGGGTAAAAATTGGGGCTTTTACCTTTTTTAAAAAAAAGGGGGATTTTTTTATCTTTTTTTTCGTTTGGGAGGCATAATAAATCACAATGAATAAAAATGAAGAGCCCTAATCTTGACATAAACTCATCTTTTTTTAATTTTAAACATATATATATTAGTTACATAATGACTACGCGACAAAACGAAAAAAAAACATAACGCGCGAACAGCAAAACAGTTAACAGGCAAAAACATGACATAAATTTCCCCTTCATTTCATTCCGTGCGGGCTTGCCCCAAAAACGGAAATACAGATGGGATTTTCCCCGCATTTCGCAACATCCCCCCCACCTTTGAGTTTCAAACCGGGGAAACCCTCAAACCCCAATATCTTTTTTATTAATCGTCCATTTTCGGGATCGTTTCTCGGGAAAACAGTCTCGGGAAAAAAAAGTCATTAACAGCCCTTTTGGCCCATCTGGTCATCAGGAAAAAGTCCCCGAAGAACACTTTTTACCAGTCAGTTGGACAGTCGGTTCATTCATGGAAAAATTGGTCTACTGGAGGTTTACCGAGATCAATTTTTTTGAGTCACTTAAAAGGGGTTTAATCGGGTACAGGGCGTAGAAATTCTCCATTTTTTCTTTTTTACTTTTTACCAGTCTGATCCCTTCCATCTTTGGACGGATAGATTTCCCAAATAACTTTAGCTAGGGGGCCATTCAATCCTTTTTGGTATTGTCATTTGAAACAAAACAATATCACCAATTTGGGAGGTTTCTGTTTTTTATCAAATTTCGACGACTGCCCGTTTTTAAAATATTCTGTGCGAAATTTTTTCCCCTTAAGTCTTGCTTCATTTCGTTGTTTTAAGCATCCCTTTTTATTTAACGATGATGAATTTTAAAATATCAAGATCTGGAATTCCTTCTTGTTTAAGGTCATGCAAAAAAGGGAAAGGGGAGTAAGGGGAGTCAAGTCATCTGAAACATAGGTAAAAAGGCCGTTGGTTAATTATATTTTTTTTGTCCACAGATAATGGTGTTCATCTCTTCTAAATTAAGTGAATTTTTTTCCTAAGCCCTTTTCGAAAAAATTCCCTTTTTAAAATTTCCCGATCAAACGTTCCCACCATCCACCCCCCCCATGGTGCAAAAAATGGAGGTTTAAAATTTTCCCAAATAATCTTTTGAGACCCAAATGGTTTGAGAAATAACGTTCCAAATTGATTTTCTTCGTAAATTTTTTTAGCGCCGGGTAAAATTGGGGCCCTTTTGTCACAGTATATAATAGAAGGTCGACCCTTGGGAGAAATAAACCCTTCTAAGAGTCTGCAAAAAGTTTTCTGTAGAAAAAAGATGTAGCTAACCCCAAAAATGGATAGCTCTGTAAATAGAGCATGAAAATATAACAATCCAAGCTTTTTTTACTACCCCTTTAAAATCAATGGACCTGCTTTAATCTTTTCCCTACGACTTCGAAAACTGCACCCCTTTTTTTACGCGATCTTCAGGAAGAGGTGCTTCGACGATTTTGGGTCTCAAATTAAATCTTACATCGCAAACGGGTTTTAAAATTAATTTCTTACATTTTTCCCGGGATATTTAAAATCCAAAATTCTTCTCTTAAATTGCACATCACAATTTGAATTCCAGCAGGGTTTTTAATTTTTTTTCATGTCTGGTTCGAAAAATTTTTTTCTACAACGGGATGCCTCAAAGGGTTTTTATTGTCGGATATAGAAAATTCTTGTATTTTTTCCATTAAAATTGAGTCTTTACTTTCAGAATACCTTTTTGGATCCGTAACACTGAATTTTTAAACGTTTATCATCAGTTCCTAAAAAAGGATTCTTTTTTGTACAATTTTCAATACGGCGATTTCTCCCCCATTCTCTCTTTTTCCAGTGTCAAAACCCAATAATTCGGTTACTTTTTTCAATTTTACAGTTGGAAAAAAAATGGGATACACCCATGCAGTAACTCTTAGAAGTCTGTCTTCGAGGAAAATCGGTTATAATTTTTTTTCCTCAAAAGGCCCCCTCATGGTTAGCAGCGCTGATGACAGTTTTCCCTTTTTTCAAAATTTATAATATAAAAAATCAGGAGTTACGTTAGACTTCGGCCATTCTTCGGGAGGTTTTTTAAACCAACCCATACCTTCCCACCATCTTGACATCGCTAGAGTTTCAACACTGCAACCACGAAAAGGAAAGGGAAGCTGCATTCAATGGCCCCGGAACGTGGTACCAGTCTTCAGTGTTTGTCAACGAACAATTTTTTTGACCTTTGTTAAAAAACAAAGGGGCCCGGGTTTTCCTTTCCCTTTTGATCCAATAAAAAAGATCGGGCCGAGTTAAACCAAAAAAATTTAGGAAAATTTTTTCCAGTTTCATATCACTATAACACCTGGGATAATTAGCCCGATACTGCATGCGGGGGTTCCCAGTCCCCGGAATGGACAGAGACCCCATTAAACAACTCTCTCTTGCCCTGTATGTTGACAGGTCGTTGAATTTTCACCCCGCATTTTTTAAAAAATACACAAGGATATGCTATCTTACCCCGCATCGCAGAAAACGAAAATTTAAAATTTTCCCGGTGCTTTCCCCTTCCGGGAAAAAGAACATCGGGGGGAATTTTTTTTTATTTAGCTTAGACAGTTCTTTTCGCCATTTTTCAAATTTTTTCCCAATGGGGCGGGGATTTCTGGTCCCATGACCCCCTTTTTTTTTCCCAGCATTCTTAAAGGGAACCTTTTTGGACCCAACGTAACAGGACAAGTGAAACCAAGAGGGTAAAAAAAATCTTTTTGGAGGGTTTGGGACAAAATTTTCCTTTTTGCCCGGGGGCCCTTTTTCTTCAACACAATCTCGTAAATCTATCGAAAGAGAATCAGTCTTTAAATGCCCCCCGCCCAGAACGGGAAATGTTTTTTCCTTCTGGTGGTAAAATCGAAAGTTTCCCGGGGTCACTGTAACTGTGCTCCCACCCTCGAAGTTCAAATTTGGGGGTGCTAAGGGGTTGTTTTGGATTCCCCGACAAATTTCTCAAGTTCTTCATGGTCGTCCCCACTGGTAAAAACAATTTTCACGTAAAAAGATTCTAACAACAGAGGTTGTTTTTTCGGAAAATTTTGAGGGAAAATTCTTTTCAGATGAAATCGAATTGTTGCTCCCCCAAAAGATAAGGAGAACAAGAAAGCCCGAAAACAACCCCCGATGCTGAAAAACTTTTGGTTTTTGTTTGGGTCCCCTTCCTCCCACCATAAAATTTTTTGATAAGGCCATCCAATTCCTCAGACCAATCTGCAAAAAAGCTCTACGAATGTCTGCAACAACGCCTATTTTCTTAAATCGAAATCTATTCATGATGGCTGGAATAGGGTTTGACAGTGTTTTTTGGGCCCTTTTTTAAAAAAATCGTTGATAAAGGGAAATTCCTTTTTTTCCAACTGATCCCTCAAAAAAAAGGTCAAAAAATTTGGGAATTTGGGAAATTTTCCCCTTTAAATTTCTGCCCTATGAGGGGAAGTAATGGTCACTTTTATCTTTTCAATAGTTCTTCACT
The DNA here is from genome assembly GCA_019973955.1 of Trichonephila inaurata madagascariensis. Taxonomy (NCBI): domain Eukaryota; kingdom Metazoa; phylum Arthropoda; class Arachnida; order Araneae; family Nephilidae; genus Trichonephila; species Trichonephila inaurata. Next base: position 28,415 of record BMAV01013416.1, on the reverse strand, counting down.
TCTTTATGACTCCTTTTTCCCTTCACTGAAAACTCCTTGTAAAACTTCTAAAATTTCCCGGGCTTCTTCAAGGAATTAATACAATTTTTCAACCTTCTTTTTTAGGGTAGATTTCTGCACGTGGGTAAGGGAGGGATGGCCTTTTTATCCATGGGAGACTAACAACATATCTTCCATCAGAATCCCTTTTTACACTTCTGTTGAAATGTTCTTCTGCGGCCTTTTCAAGCTCTTGCCTAGTTCCCTTTTCTCCTGGGTCTAAGATTCCCAGTGTAAACTAGTCGCCATAAGTCCGGGAAAATTTTGCGTCGTTTACATGAAGAACATGACGCTTTTTTCGTGCTGGGTTTAGATTCTCCTGCGTCTGTTTTTCCCCCTTAATGTCCACCCGTCGAGGTCAGACTTTTTGGGGTTTTTTTTTTCCTGTTTTAATTTTACCTAAAAAAATCAGCCCCAATTTAAACCTTAATTTCATCAGGAGAAAATTGATACAGCAAATCTACTTGGCTATTTAAAAACAGACAGAAAAATTTTTTTGTTTTTAATTGCCTTTTAAAAAAAATTACCCCGTGGTATTTCCCCCCGGGAAATTTCCCGAACAAATTATTTCTTTATTCAACACTTCGAAATTACAAACCCGGGATTTATCCCGAAAAGTCACTTAAGGAAATCAAATATCTTTTGTGGTTTCGCCGTTTCTTTTTCCGCCGAATAAACTATGTGTCAAATTTCTTTAGCAATGCATTCATATCTCATTTCTTTAATGGGAAATTAGTCAAGTATGATTTACTACTACCAGAATCAATTTGAACCCTTATATATTTCATTTTATTTTCACCCCCAGACGAAAAAAACGGTGTTTGCAAAAGAACTTTTTCGAATGGGTTTTTTTGCGTTGGAAAAAGTCGGATTCTTCCATTTTTGTTTTCTACGTTTTCTTCCTGACGTGGGTTTTTTGAATTTTCATTTAAAACATATTTCAGGACACATGACCTTATAATGAAGGGTTTACCACAAAAAATTTGCAGGGTTTGGGACTTTCGCTCTACAAAAAAGAAAAAAAGTGTTTGACGCAAAACATCGAAAACAAACGGCCTTTTTCATCAATATCCGCTTTTTCTCATCATACGATAAATTATGAGCATATCTGCAATGGTTCAAAATGTAATTTACCCAAAAATATACAAGATTCTTTTTTTTTTCAGAAAAAGTTATAAAACCTGCAGCCGTCGGGAAATTCCTTTTCCCGGGCCCTTTATGACCGGGGGTACATTTGTTTATATTATCTAAATTCAAGGTTAAACCCGCTTTGAGCTAACCGCACCTTTTCTTCACTTTTTTATTTCCTGCCCCAAAAAAATTTTTAAAAAGGGCGTCTAAATTTTTTATTTTCTTCATTCGGGTTAGATGTCAAGCACATTGAGTTATAATTTCTTTTCCCCGACTCTTTAAAATATCGACTGGTGGCAAGATTCAATTAAAGGATATAAAATAAAAAAGAATAATTTTTCACCCCAGAAACGCCTAACATATTTAAAAAATCTCAAATAAGTTTCTATTTTTTAAAAACAACTTAAAAAACGGTATTTTTTGAACCTTTTTTCTCATTGCATTATTCATCATTTAGTGAAAAAAACTTTCAATATAAACTTCGATTAACATGTCAGTCCGGCCGAAACGTGCCTTTTAAAAATTCGATGACGTTTTTTAAACTATCACCAGTGGCAGGATAGGGTTCAACAATTTCCGCCCCTTGGGAAACCTTTTTAAAGTCGCCTGCAATAAATAGTGATATTTTTTTCATTCGCGATTTTTGTTTGTGTATTTTTTTGAAAAACCAGGCCCCAAAAAGGGCCCAAACCCTTCTTTTAAACTTTTCCCCCAAAAAATTTAAATTCTATTTTTAAAGGGAGCTTAAATTTCCGTTTTAACGGACTTTCGACTAGTTGAGAATTTTTTTCCATTTCGACATTCTTTTAAAAATTTTTTTAACTTTAGTTTTCCAATTTAAAAAATTTTCTTCGTACAAACTAAAAAGCTTTCGTATTCTTTTTCGAAAATTTCTTGAGAACCCTCATCATTCAAAAAAAATATTTTGAAATTCCTTTTTCCCCTTTTTTACTAAGTTCGTTCCATTTTCCCCCCAAGCCAAAAAAAAATTTCGATTTTTTATCAATATTTTTTTTTTCTTCGTTCAAGTTGTTCTCCCAAACAAATTAGCGACCCCGTGAAAAACGCTTCCAAAACGGCGTTCTCAACTTTTTAATTGATCCTTAAACCAATAAGCTACTAAATTTTTAATTCTGTTTCAAAAAAAATTCCCGATCCCAAAGGGGTGCCAAATAATATTTTGTCCCAAAGCAATAATTTTTATCCTAAAATATATTCATTTGAGGTAAGTAAATTGGGGTTCCTTCTTTAAAAAAAAACCGGGGGTCTTTTTTTTCTTCTTTTTTTTTGTTTGGGGGGCATAATAAAAACACAATGAAAACAAAAAGAAGAGTCCTAATCTTGACATAAACTCATCTATTTTTTAAATTTTAAAAAATATATATATTAGTTAAAAATAATACACGGACAAAACGAAAAAAACACATAACGCGCGAACAACCCAAAAAAGTTAACATTAACAGAGCGAAAAAAAAATGACATCATTTCACTTCATTTCATTCCGTGCGGGCTTGCGCAAAACGGAAATACAGATGGGAGTTTCGCATTTCGCAACATCCTCATCTTGATCAAGAATTAAAATAATGAACTCTTGCACATGAAATCTTGACAATTTTCCTATTGTCAGTATATTAAGTACCATTTATTGTAAACTTTATTATTGTAGATCTCTGAATTTCCACAACCCTAAAAATTATTACTTTATGATGCAAATGTTTAGTTTTTGTTATTTGATTTGGGGAATTCTCTCGAGGATTCCCACCTAAACTGGACTCTCTAGAAGTGGACTTATTCATATTTTAATACATCTAAGTACAGAGTTTTTTTTTTATAAAAAATACACCAGTTATTATTTCAATTAATAACTCTCAAAATAACATGAATGTTTCAAAATTCCTAGTTCAGGTTCTGTTGAGAATTTTTAACTATATACATAAATATTATATAAAGATTTTTTCCCTAAAAAGGGGAAAAAGGGTTTAGAAAAAATTATTTTTTTTTTCCAAAAAAATTGCATTTAAATAGTCTTTTACTGTAATTATAATCTTAAAACAATTTTTTATGTATATTCTATTTCAAATGACACTAAATGGGAAAAAAACCCCATTTTATTATATATTGTTGCAAAATTATTATTCCAAATGTAGTCAGTAATCTAAAATTGCTATTTCAAAGAATCGTAGATGTGATTCTACTTTTAGCATGTAATAATCTTCCACTTCCATGGAACCTATGAAATAATAAAAACTCTCATAATGATGGAAATTTATTAGAATAATTAAGTAAATACGATTGCTAATGGATTATATAAACAGAAAAAAAAATTCGTATAATATATAATTATCAAATAGCACATAGATCACAAGAATAAATTGTTTTTACATTAGGAAATGAAGTCTTTACCGAAATTATAAAAATTAAAGACGGTATAAAAGCAATCACGTAATATATCCAAATTGGACTCTACTCTTGATATTTCCCATAAGGGACTAACTTCAATCATATGTAAATTTTGAAGAAAAAGATTAACTATATACAGGGTGTCCGGGCTTAAAGCATCTAAAAGTAATGGCTATTTTTACGAAACTACCCATCAGAATGTAACAAACTGTTTATCCGAAGATTGGAAAACTCTCCGAGATTTTTTGGGTCTAGTCCGATCGGCCGCACGTGCGCGCATTATTCGGCAATTGCATACGATAAACTTTTTACACTGACTTCCTTAGTAAAGATGTGAACGCCACAGTACTTTGGTTAACGGAATTTAAATCTGTCACGCGTGTACAGCGACGTGTTCGGACAGAAGGGAATTTCGACCCTCCGATATCAAAATCTATCCCCCAATGGAAAAGAACTTTAAAGGAGGTGAGAGCTTTGGTATCTCAAACTGGCAAGTATCCTTAAGTTTTCGGAAGGGAAGACACTGTTGATCGTGTCCGTGATTCATTTTGTAGGAGTCCTGATAAGTCTTATTAGGCAAGCTAGTAACGACATTCCATTCTGTTCGAACACGTCGCTGCACACGCGTGACTGATTTAAATTCCGTTAACTAAAGTATGCGCTGCATCCTTTATTGTGGCATCCCTTCTTTACTAATGAAGTCGGTATAAAAAGTTTATCGTCTGCGATTGCTGAATAGTGCGCGCACGTACGGCTGATCGGACTAGACCCAAAAAATTTCGGGACAGTTTTCCAATCCATGGATGAACAGTTTATTACATTCTGATGCGTAGTTCCGAAAAAATAAACAATTACTTTTGGATACTTTAAGCCCGGACACCATGTATGCATAAATGAATCATTTATAGAAGTAATTTATATTAATGATGAAGGGCTAGCACACACACAAAAGAGAGTAATATTAATATCGTACTATAATGTGCAAAATGAGGGCCAATGGCAAAGGTTCTCGTAATTTTGAACCTTGGTCGATTGACGAGGACTGAGATGGTACCTCCTTTCCCGAATTACCACACGGCACCAACGGAAAGATATTGAATCTCGACAGATTTAGCGTGCATCGTTCTCGACGGAGTCTGCTAGTCTTCTTCAATCGCAACAGGATTCGAACTCACGACACTCTGGCCATGAGCTCCCTGGCCGCGACCAGTGGTATGGTTGGGTCGTGGCACGCCTTGTCACAGTTCGAGCCCAGTACCACTAAAGACCCCCGTGTAGGGCAGCGATGCACGTTAAATCTGTGAGCTGAAACGTCCTCCGTTGGTGTGGTGTGGTGTTGGGGGGCAGCTCAGGTGTCGTCCACGTCACTTGACCAAAGCCCTCGTGTAGCTGAACAGTGCGACGTTAATATTCAATCAATCTGGCCATGAGCTCGTGACCATAATCACTAGGCTATCGCAGCCACTAGGATAGGGATGGCGAACCAGTGGCATGCGTGCCATCAATGGCACACGGACAATTTTTGGGCCACCGATAAAAAATAGTTCGCTTTTTAATCCAAAAAACTAAGTTCACTACAGTAATCCTCAAAAGGGGGACCATTCCCCTTTTGACGCTAAACGTGTTTTCATAAACGATATTATTACAAGAAACTACTTTCCCCAAAGCTTAAAAAAGAATATAAAAGATTTGATATACATGAAAAAAACAGACGAATGAAAAGTTATAGAATATATTTCCAATTTGATTCTTCAATCAAAATTTTTTAAAGGGATGTTCTCAGTTCAAATAATTATCGGAAACACTCGTTTTTATGTACCCTGTGTGTGTGTGATTGACTTTATTTGTAAACTAAGAAGGGTTTGGAAACATAAATTTTTTTCGATTCAGAAAATTTAACTGTCTGAAGAAGCTGACTCATGCTATTATAACCACATTTTCATCTATCTATGTCTGCAAGTCATTATTTTCAGAATTGAATAACATTAAAGACTAGCTTAGACGGATGACTCCAGTTCAGCATGCAGCGATGCACATTAAATCTGTCGAGAGCTGAAACGTCCTCCCGTTGGTGGATGGGATTAGGGGGGGGGTGCCAGCTCCTCCGTCACTTGACCATGGTTCAAAATTACGTGGTCCGTCGCCAAAGCCCTCGTGTTGCTGAACAGTGCGACGTTAATATTCAATCAATCAATCCAGTTCAGCATGCATTCTACTAAAAGTAACTTTTTATATTCCTACATTTTCATTACATAAGTTATTTGTCATCTAATCTGCAACATCAAAAGTCACTAATGTTACCTTATAATTTGAATTACACGCATAACTAAAAAATTTACTACTGTACTGTAAAAAATATATTTCTTCGTAGTAAATAAGGAGTTTTGAGTTGTTAGTATTTAGTTTTATTACTTTCCCAATAATCACAAATCAAAAATATTTGACGGCACGTATATACCTCATCAAACATTTCTTAAGAAAAAATGGCACGTTGATCCATAAAGGTTCGCCACCCCTGCACTAGAACTAGCAAAAACTATTGAAAAGATCAAGTGAACTTGAATTAGGTATTATGAATTGTATATGGCAGGTATATGATAAAATAATAGCAATATGAAAGGGAAATAAAGGATGTAAAATCAAGAATAATTCCTCTAAATCTCATGCAATTTATGTGCCTTGCCTAGCACACTGTTTTAATTTTTCAGTTTTTTGATGCCGCTTCTAATAGTATATATTGTAAATATTTTGGGAGGATTTTCCAATATTTATATTGCTTAATTTCTACATCTTGAATAAAACGGGAAACTCTACAAAAGCATTTTTAATATCCTAGAAGTATTTGTTGTGATGTAAATTATTATATACTGGGGTATCCAAAACTAAAAGTCTATTGCATTCAGTACAAGAAATGACAGTCACTTTGTCTAAAATAAAAACTATCAATAAACTATTTCAAGCAGAAACAATTGTCCTTGATTCCGCTTTTAATTTACTCAATAAAATTGAAACAAATCCAAAAATTTAAGAATATTTTTCCCGAAAAACGAATTTTCGATAAAGATTATATTCCAAAATAGTAGAAGATGAAGTTAGAGTGAGTGAATATTAACGCCGCCCCTTTATACCGGGGGGCTTTTGCGGGGCCTTGAATTTTTAGACGGTCAAGTGACGAGGATGACACATGGTGGCCTTCCTTTCTAACTTCCCACAATAAAGGGAGGATGTTTGTGCCCCGACAGATTTAATGTGCTTTAGCCTCTCTGTGTCCAGGGCTGCGGTAGCCCAGTGATCAAGGTATTGGATCATGGCAGGCATGTCATGAGTTCGAGCCCAGTACCACTAAAGACCCGCCGTGTAGGGCAGCGATGCCCGTTAAATCTGTCGAGAGCTGATACGTCCTCTCGTTGGTGTGGTGTGGTAGTTAGGAGAGGGGTGCCAGCTCAGGTGTCGTCCTCGTCACTTGACCGTGGTTGAAAATTACGTGGTCCGTCGTCAAAAGCCCTCGTGTAGCTGAACAGTGCGACGTTAATATTCACTCACTATCGAACGACATAGTGGCCTAACACCCAGAGTTATGGTTTGGGGTGCGATTTCGTATCATGGACGATCCAATTTGCTACGAATTTAGGGTAATCTCAATAGCAACAGGTACCACCATGAAGTGCTACTGGCTGAAGTCGTTCCGTCAAGGAGCTATCTTTCACCAGGATAATGCACGCCCACATGTTGCAAAGACTGATTGAGACTTCTGTTTAGCCCAACACATGCAACTTCTTCCTAGGCCTGCTTATTCGCCGGATGTGTCACCTATTGAGCCCGTGTGGGATTTGGTTGGTCGGCGTCTCGCTCATGATCCGCGTCCTGCAGCTTCAAAAGACAAACTTTTGCTGCACATGCAAGCAATATGGAATTCTCTGCCACAAACAGACATTCAAAATCTGTCCGACTCCATGCCACGTCGTATAGCAAAACTTAATGCTGCGCCGGGTGGCTACACCAAATACTGACACTGTGTACACTTAATATTGTATTTTTTTGCTTTGAAAATTTCGTCATTTATTTTTTCTAATACAAATCGTTTGCGAATTAAATTTCATTTAATTCTGATAATTCCTTCATGGTGTTGCTTTTTTTTTATAAATAGCAGCTTACAAAAAGACCACATACACTGAATTGCAGTACCCCAAGTGAATGACAATTAAAATATCTAAGCATTTTAACCTATTTATATTTTTGATAAATTCTAAACTGGTTAAGATGGTTAATTCCTAGTCGTGCCATGTGTTCTGATACAATTATATAAAGAAGTTAAAATAAAAAAAAAACTTTCTTATGAAATTGAAAACTATAAATCCTTTAAAAAACTAATATGTATCTTTAATTCATATTGATCTGCTTTTGACTTTAGTGTGGTAGTTAGGAGAGGGGGTGCCAGCTCAGGTGTCGTCCACGCCACTTGACCATGGTTCAAAATTACGTGGTCCGTCGCCAAAAGCCCTCGTGTAGCTGAACAGTGCGACGTTAATATTCACTCACTCACGCCCCTCTGCGCCCCAGGTCTTCAGCGGCACTGGCTCGAACTTATGACACGCCGTCCACGAGTCCGTAATCTTGACCCCTAGGCTACCATGGCCATAAGATTATGGCAAATATTCGTTAGGTACAAAAGTGATACTTAATCTCTAAAATTGCCTGTAGTTTATACTGATTGCTTTAAATAAGAGTTAATTGATCTTTGATTACAACTTATTGATAGAGTAGCGCCTTATCTCTGTCATTCTCCAGCAGCAGTGATTTAAGGTCATTCGAATTCTGTGAGCCAATCAGCTATAGCTGTTCATATTTGAATCCAGTAATAAAAAGGTGAAAAGTAACTGTACAAGCGCTTTTTCGATTACGGCATTAATGTCGCGGCGTCATTTAATGCTACACAAGCTCTCAGTTTAAAAATTTGTGCTAAATTAAAAAAGCAATTTTAGTGCTCGTATTGTAATCCTTGTCGCGAAATCGTGGCCGACACTGTAGGGTCCTTTTTTCAAGTCCAAGTGCCAATGAAAACCCGCATTGAATTGATCTTTGATTACAACTTATTGATAGAGTAGCGCCTTATCTCTGTCATTCGCCAGCAGCAGTGATTTAAGGTCATTCGAATTCTGTGAGCCAATCAGCTATCGCCGTTCATATTTGAATCCAGTAATAAAAAGATGAAAAGTAACTGTACAAGCGCTCTTTCGCTTACGGCATTAATGTCGCGGCGTCATTTAATGCTACACAAGATCTCGGTTTAAAAATTTGTGCTAAATTAAAAAAGCAATTTTAGTGCTCGTATTGTAATCCTTGTCGCGAAATCGTGGCCGACACTGTAGGGTCCTTTTTTCAAGTCCAAGTGCCAATGAAGACCCGCTGTGTAGAGGTTTAAATTCCTCACGTTGTTGTGCTGTAGAAGTTTAAAGGGTGGGATGCTGGTTCAGGTGTCGTCCTTGTCACTTGACCAATGTTCAAAATTACACGATTCGAATAAAATGCATGAGACTTATAAAAATTAATAGCCCCAAATGCAAAACTATCAATTATGTTTCTTAACTCTGCCACTGGGTTAGAGCAATGATTTAACGTTAAACATGTTTTATATATAGGATCCTATATAACCTACTCCATTCTACAGAAAATTTATATCTATAATATTACAAGGCAAAAATACCCCAAAATATTAAATATCAGTCAAGCCTAAAATTAACATGTTTATTCGAACGTTATGCTGTTGTTTCTTATGCCACCTGATCTCGACTGCGTCAGATCCAGGCCCATGAAATTCGTCATGGCGAGGGGCTAAATGAACACCTGTCATTGGCCGTACCCTTGAGCACTATACAGGTGACAAGTACGATTTAGCTCGGTTCCACCCCAATTTTGAGGAAGAACACCCTGGGGGGAAGTCAGAGGCTTTCCACCTCTCTTCCCCTTCCACCAACCTCACGAGAGGACTTTCGGCTCGACGGCTATTTAGAGTACCTCCATGCCGCAAAGGCACTATACATTTACAAACATCCATGCCTTCTCCGGTATTCGAACCCAGGCCCTACCGCACAGCAGTCGGCGTCCCTAACCGCAATACCGGATGAGCGACGAACGTCATGCTAATAAATGTATATGATTAATTTGAAAGTATATTATATAAATGGAAATAAATGGCATACAGAAATAAAAAAAAGATACAGAAAAAAACCTGCAATCATAACTTTAAAATTCATATTTAAATTTCAAAAAGTAAAATTAAAACACAGAATCAAATAACGAAAGGTGGATGAATATGTAGAGGAGATTGAAATGACAATATGAACAGGTCATACTCTATAGGAATGGCGCCATATATAAGAGTATATATATATATATAGTTAAAAAAAATCGTTCATCACATTTATTTGGAATAGATTCCAATACTTTGTTCAACTTCGAAATAACGTTAAAAGGAAAGTATAAATAGTTATTAAATATGTTTTTGAAATATAGTTTACATTGTATGTGGAAAAGTGATTTATACAACTAATTTAAAAGAGTGCTAAATATTTGTTTGAAATATTTTTATTTTAGTGAAAAACTGACCATTCCAATTCCAGACCGATTGGGACCCCATAATCACTCCGATATTCCATGCATCTCAAAACTTGTTATACTTCCAAATCATAGGTTTTAATGCTTACAAATTTTGCAATTCCTCTTCCAAAATTCTGCACCTGTTCTTGATAAGATTAACGTTCTCCACCCTTCAAATACTGTCCACCTTGATCACTATCCATTAATGGAGGTAAAACGTGATAAGTAGATCCACAATGTGACAACCTTATCAAAAGGTAGATCCTTTTTGCTTTATGTGGAATTTAAGAAAAGCACATTCCTCACTTTCTATAATCAATTTTCTTAATAGAAAATAAGGTTTTGTCATTATCTTTTCAAATATTCTAATCTTCCTAGCTCATTCTATGAAAGATAACCATTTTGTTGTGAGACAGTATCATGGCGATATATGAAGCAATATATAAAATGTTTTGGAGAAAAAGAAGCTCAAGTTGTTTTTGTTATTATCAGTGCTACTTCGAAAACACATAGGGACTGTTGGCGAGGGACGACCTCCTCTTAATTTTGAACTATAGTCAAGTAATGAAGATGTACAATCTAAGTTGGCTCGCCATTCTCCAAACTTCCATTCAATATTAACGATAGATTTGATGTACGTCACATCTATAGCTCCACTATACAATAGGTTTTTCGTGGAATCAGGACTCAAGAGAAATAACGCCAGCCATGAGTTATATCGATGACTATCGAGCCGAAAGAACTGAACTTAACTCAGTGGCGTAACAGCCCATGAAGGTTAAGGCCTACTTTGCCTATCTCAGTTTACGTGACCTTAGGCGCTGGGGTGCATGTGCAGATGTATCGGTCAAGTGTTCAGTTCCCAAGTAAGCTTGGTACTCATTTATTGACCCACTGAAGGGATGAAAAGCTGAATCGGCCTTGCCCAGCCCTGAATTTGAACCCCGGACCTGTGGTGTGGAAGAGCGATACACTGTCCCTCAGCCACTGGGCTTCGTGCTCAAAGAAGCTTAACTAAAACTGTAATTAAAAATCAAACAAAGAAATATTGATCACAAAGAAAAAAAAGGGATGCACAACAAGAAGGTGATATACATATTCTTTTTAACCTCATGATAATAATTATGAGAGAAAAAGCATTTATATAAATCTTTTTTATTTCTAATGGGGCTGCAGATTGGTGTTTTACCGTTGCAGACTTAGTACATTCCCCGGGATCTGGTATCTCTTTTTTCGTGCGGCACCATATAAACGTTATACCAATCACCGCAAGTAATTTTGACACCCAGTTCCCTTCCCATAGGGAGGCACTTGGGCTCTGACGATGTGAAATTGCATCGGGAGTTTAATTTTGCCTAGAGCACCCAAGCCAAAAAGCCACTCAAGAGATTTTTACATGCCGTATAACCATACGACGTAGACGCTGTCGATTTTTTGCAACATGAAAATCCCTCGATTTGGGCCGGGGTCGAACTCGCAAACTTGGGCATACAAGGCCAGCGCCAAACCAACTACGCCACTCAGCCAACACATTTAATACTCGAATAAATTGTAATGAAATGTGCTAAAAATTGCATAATTTTTTACTCCTCAATCTACAGCTATTTTTAGTTGAATTTTTCCCCTCCGAAATGGTTCTGTCGTTACTGAAGGAAGAGAATTGACTCTCATTGCTTTGGAGAACGTTATGGTAATGATCTGTGGCAGCGGTAGCCTACTGGTCAAGGAGTCGGATTGTGGCTAGCTCGTCACGAGTTCGAGTCTAGTACCACTAAAGACCCTCCGTGTAGGGGCGCGATGCACGTTAAATTTGTCGAGAGCTCAAAGAGAGGGCGGATGCAGCTCAGGTGTCGTCCTCGTCACTTGATCATGTCTCAAAATTACGAGGTCCATCTCCAAAAGCCCTCTCGTAGTTGAACAGAGTGACGTTAATATTTACTCACTCATGGTGATGATGATTGTTTATTAACGTCGGACTTTGAAACAATATGATATGGTCACGAGCTCGTGGACGGCATCTTATGGGTTCGAGCCTTAGTGCCACTGAAGACCCACCGTGTAGAGGGTTGACGTATATAAAATCTGTCGTGAGGCTCATCAAGTTCGGACAGGAGAGTGTCAGTTCTGGTGTCGTCCTCGTCACTTGACCATGGTTTGAAATTACGAGGTCTGTCACCAATAGCTCTTATGATGCTTAATAGCGCAACGTCAATAAGCACTCACTCATGAAAGCCATATGAGGGATATAGGTGACAACCAGAACTGGACCCTTGCTCTCCTTTTTTCCTCACTAGCATGAGGACGTGGCCGCGGTGGCTTAATAGTTATGGTCACGAACTCATGGCCAGTGTGTCGCGAGTTTCAATCCTGGTGACTCACCGTAAAGATGGGGACGATGCACTAAATCTGTCAAGGCTCAATGTCCTCCCGTTGGTATTGTGTGGTAGTTAGGAGAGGGTGGTGTTAGCTCAGGTGTCGTCCTCACCGCATAGCCGAGATTCAAATTTACGAGGTCCGTTGCTAGTAGCCCTCGTGTTGCTTAATAATGCGACGTCAATATAATTTTTTCTCTCTCTATCTCCAGCGTGTGGACTTTGTGCCTTGACAGATTCTTGGATTTTCATTGGTACTAAAATTTGCTATACTAGTCACGAGTTTGCAACCAGGAACACCTAGCTATTGTAGCCGCTTGGAAAATGTCATTGCAGGCTCTGTCTCTGCATTTCTTTATTATTATTATTATTACCATTTTGCTAGCTCTACTTTAAAAAGTGATAAAATGGCTCATGGTTTAGCATTTTATTGGAAGAAGGACTGGCTTTCTACTTCGTTTTTTCTGGAGTGACACAACTTAGGATATATTTTCTTTGAAATTAGTTTCATAGTACTGATTTTTTTCCAACTGAATTGATTGCTTTGTTTGTGGATTCTTCATAACGCTCCCTTAGAAGCTACACAAGGGCTGTTGATGATGGATAATTTTGAAACCACGGTCAAGTGACGAGAGTGACATTTGAACTGAAACACCACTCCGACGTGAAAGTTTTGAGCCTCGGCGGATTTAACGCGTATCAGCCCCTCACGGTGGCCATGAGTTCGCGACCAAGACCTTTCGGCTACTGCGGCCACCAGAATTAAGAGCATATAAAACTATATATCTTAATAATGAAACAGAAATTCCGCAAAAAATGTTAATAGACAAAAATAATTAAAACTATCAGATTATGTTTTTCGAAGTGTTGATAAATATTAAGGCCATTTTCACGCATTTTTTCCCTATTCCAACTTCATCCAATAATTCTATATATCCAATTGTAAAAAAAAAAATGTTTTCTTTTTCTTTTTTTAATAATTTAGACTAAAAAAGAACATTGTATGGAGCTGATATATATATATATATATAACATATATATACATCTTACACATTTGACTGTGACGCCATTCGCCTGCATTACCCTACCAAAAATTCAGTGAATTTTCCCCATTTGGGTTTTTCCCACTTGTCAGCCCCAAAAATACTTTCAAATAGGGGATGGAGGATCTATTGCAGACCCCATACCCCTGTGACGTAAAAAACATGAAACGTGAATCTTACACATTTTGCCCAATAAACCCAATTCAAAAGCCTACCAAATTTGATTGTCATCTCTCTTGGTATCAAATCTATGCTGGCTATTTTTAAAGGATAGTTAAAAGATGCGTTTTTTGTATATTCAGGTTTTTTAACTTGGTGTGTGTGGGATAATTGTTTTTCTTTAAATTTTTTAACTTGGTGGATATTTTGTTTTCTTTAAATTTTCAAGTCTCTTGATTCTTTTGGGAAAAAGGTCTGTGATATTGAGGTGAATTTTTTTTGCGGGAAGGGGGAAGTGGTAAAGTGGTTTTATCATACTTTCTGTGATTTTTTATATACTTTAAATTTTTTGTTTTTTTTTTTTGGGGTTTTCCACCGGGGTTGCAAAGGGGAAGGTTGGCGCCTTCAAACTAGTTTAACCCCCCCTTAATCGGTCAAGCCCGAAATTTTTTTCTTGACTCGCTAGGTTTTTTTTTATAGTTTTTTTTTTTGTTTTTTTTCTATAAATTCGATCTTCATATTTAGTTTTTATATTTTTAACGTTATTTCTTGTTATGTTCATTATCTATTATTTCGGGTTTTTTGGTATATTATAAAAAATTTTTCTTTCGTATATTTTTTTATACATTCATTTGGCTGCTTTGCCCATCTATGTTTTGGAATCTTTTATAATGAGATTGTTCAGTTATGGGATGTATTAAGAGCATGTTTGCTTATAGTGAATTTTGAGATCGGCATTAGACCCAAAATCTTTGTCTATAATGTTTTCTTTATTAAATTTTAAATTTTTACTTTATTTTTTTTCTTTGTGTGTTTATCTTGTTTATAGAAAAATTATGCCAACTCCGATTTTGTACCTATATAAAAAAACTTGGATATTTTGTTTATGGGGTGGTTTAAATTTTTCGGAATTTGCTCATTTTTTTCATTTTTATATTTTTGTGTTTGGGAAAATTTTTTGCTAATAATATTTTATCTGGGCTCTTTTCAAAGTGCATTCAATGTACATTCAACTTTTAAATAACTATGAATTTAGAAAAAAAAAAAGTTTTTTGTGACTGGCAATTTGTTATACTAGGGTATGACATTGCTTGATGGTACAGTATAATGGTATCATTCCACCGTCACCCTTTCCATTTTGTAGGGGCCCATTTTATTGTGACTTGGTATATATTTAAGTATGACTTTAGATAATTGGGGGAAATAGGCCAAAGTTCTGAGTTGGCATATAAAAAAATTAAAATTTTTTTAAATGTGGGGGGTTGTTTTGATAATCAGAATTTTTTGTTTAAATCCTTCTAAATCAAAACCTTTTTGATGTTAAATTTTTTAAAAAACTAAATTTTTTTGGAACTCTAAATTTATCTCGTACAGCAAAAAGTAAAATTAATGTTTTGGATTGTATAAATAAAGATCAAAAAGATAAGGGTTTAGTAACATATTGTGGAAATTAGGTTTTTCATAGATATCCATGATTTAAAACTAAAATTGAAATCTTGTACTGAAAAAAAGATCCAAGGCTTGTGCCATGACTGAGGAACAGTTGGATATAGATGCAGGATATATTTTTTTTGCAAGACTTTTTAATTGTGTTTTACAAAATGACATTGTAATATTTGAAATTCGCGTACATAGATCAATATTAAATTAAATCCATGGGTCTGATATAGAAAATTTGAATACAACAAAAACCGGGAAAAAGATTGAGATGGGGCCCTTTAATAAAACATGGATTCAATAACATAACTTTTTAATATACTTAAAATAGTGCCTAATATTAAACAGGAACTATGGTTAAAAACTTTTGTAAAAGGTTCATTTAGATCATATTATCTTTATGGTTTGAATTTTATCTGGAATAAATTTTTTTATTTTTTTAAAAAAAAAAAACCCGGGATTCATTATATTTTCAATTTCGAAAAATCTATTGGTAATAGTAATATTGATATTGCGAAAAATTTAAAAAAGCTAAACGTAAAAAGGGGTTACTAGAGCCCGGACAACCCTAAAAAAAATCTATGTTAAAATTTAACTAATAAATTTGATAACCATAACACAGGTTTAAAATTAAATCATTTATTTTTTGGTATAAAATAAAACTAAAATTAAAATTATGACAAGATATTTTAAGCAGTTGAAATTTTTAAAGGGATTCTCATGGTATGCATATGATTAGAGACCTTAAAAATTTTTACTACAAAAATAAAATATTAAATTGGAGGGAAGTGAAAATTACACTACAGAATATTGTACATTTTTATGAATAAACCCTTTTAAACTTAAATTTTTCAGGTATTTTTAAAAAAATATCAATACTTTTTCCCAAATTAAAAAAAATTATTTAAAAAAGGGTTTCCCAAAAACAACAAGAAACTTGATAGGTTTTTATTTAATTATAAAACAAGTCGGATCCAATACAAAACAAATTTACAATTTTTTTGGGACATATTGGTATTATTAAGACCCCAAAGGGGGCGCCGGTAAAGGAAAAAATTTTTTGGTTTAAAAAAAAAATTTTGGTTTTGGGGGGGAATGATACAAAAATAAACTTTTTTGAAAAAAATAAAAGGAATTTTGGGTAAATTTCCTAAAACGCCATTAAATATTTGGAAAACCCTTGATTTAAAAATTTTTGTCTTTTTGGGGAAATTCAAAAAATTTCGGGAAAAGAAATTTTGTAAAAAAATCTTTCAAAAAAAAAAGGGCTTGGCGTTGAAAATTTTTGCTAATTTATACATAATTTTGTTTTTTTAATAAAAAAAATTAAATTTTTTAAAAATTATTTTTAAAAAACAAAAAACAAACCCAAAACCACCAAAAAAAAACCAAACCCCAAAAAAAAAAACCCCAAAAAAACCCGTTTGAAAACTTTTTAAAATTTTAAAAAAATTTTAAAAATTTTAAAAAAATCCCAAAAAAGGAACTTTGGGAAAAATATAAAAAAATCTTCTTCTTTTAAAAATTTAATTTATAACTTACAAAACACAGCAATAATTTAAAAAAAGCTTAGAAATTAAGGGGTTACTAAAGATTTGTTAATTTTTTTTTATGCAGGGACTTTTTACTTCGGGGACGTTTTAATTCTATAGATATTGACGATATGATTAGGGTTCCCACAGTCAATTTGATAAAATGAATTATATACTTCAATGAAAAAGAAATTTGATATTTTTTGTTAACCTCTTTTTAAAAGAAAAATTTTATTGCATTTTTTATCAGAATCTTTATAAACCCAAAAGGATTACCTCCAAAATTTGGGCCAGCTAGTAATTGTTTAGCGAACCTATATTTACATTTTTTTTTTTAAAAAGGCCATTTGGCAAATGATTCTTACTTATTTTTCGTTATATAGATGATCCCAATAATTTTTGGTAAGAATAGTGAATACAAACCAAATAATTTCGTTCTACCCTGACTATCTCAACCCCCTTTTTAAAAAACCCTTTTTAAAATTTGGGGGGAATTCTTGGTTTAGACTTGCATCTTATTAACAATAATGTAGTCAGTAACATTTTTTACAAAGGGGAAATTTTTTTTAAGTTCCATATAATTAAAATTCCTGTATGGAATGGGAACTTGCATTTATCCCAAATTTTCAGAAAATTTTTTTGAATTTTTTTTTTGAAAATATCAACTACCCACAAAATAGATAAATTCAATTATATCAATTTTTTTTTTTAATGTTGTTTAGATCATAATACCCCAACCCTTTTTAGAAATTATATTCACAAATATATTAATCGTCTTGCTACTTCTAATTCCAAATCCACCCACACAACAATAGGATTTCAAAGTCCCGCATTTTATGGGCTTTTCTGGGGGTTTTATCATAACACTCATATCACAGTTTACATCTTTCCCACACACATCTTAACATCTTACACATTTTTGACAACCAACCAAATTTTGAGCCTAACCCAAAATTTTTATCTCTCTTTTTATCTTTTCTATGCGGCCCAGTTTAAAAGATAGTTCAAAAGATGCGTTTTGTTTTTCAGGTTTTTTAAATAGGTGTATATATATATAATTGCTTTTTATTAATTTCAAGACTCTTGATTCTCTTGGGGGGGGATCTGTAATTTTTTTTTTAAAAACTTTTTTTCAGGGAATTGTTTTGGGATTTTTTTGCTTTAAAAATTTGGGGGGAATTTGTTGCAGAATAGTAGTCACAGTGGTTTTTTTCATACTTTCTGTGAGAGTGTTTATATACTTTGAATTTTTGTTTTATTTTATTTGGTTCTTTTTTCCGAGTTGCAAAGGGGGAAATTTTGGGGCCCCTTTAAACTGGAACCCTTTCTTATTCAGTCCTAATTTGCTTTCTGACTCGCTAGGTTCTTTTTTATAGTTCCTTTTTTGTATTTTTCTATAAATTCGATCTTCATGTTTAGCTTTTATATTTTTATTACGTTATTTCTTGTTATGTTCATTATCTATTATTTCTGGCTTTTTGATATATTATACAAATTTCTTTCATACATATAAATTCCACTCAGAAAAATATTTCAAGGTTACCAAAATATACCCAAACACGTGAAAAGAAAGTGCTCTTTTTTATTGCTAGTAAAACACTGAAGGGAAGTGTAAATATTTATTGTGAATTTATTTTTGATCTTATGTGGTTATTTGGCAAACGATTTATGAAACTTTAATTCGAAGAACATAAAATTGTACGTAATTATTTCTTTTTTAACGAAATTGACTGTCCAACTATTAATTATATTTGAATACGTTTACATAATAAAATCATTTTTTGAAATGCCACAAAAATAAATATAGCTTTATACAAAGGGATTCTTTGAAGAGAACTCGCACATAATTATAACCGAACAATCTATTACATTAAATGACCAGAAGTGTGATTAACGTTTACTTTGCTGATTTAAAAATGTTTAAACAGCAGTATTTACAAGACCTAGATATAAAAGTGTGAAAACTAGTTCAAGTTGATCTTTTTTTTTTTTTTAGACTGAACCTTTCAGTTTCGCCACATAAACACTTAATATGTGTGTAGCTTACATTGAATTAAAATTGATTAGTACAGTGGCTTTGTTATACCAACAGAGAGCTATTGAAAAGTTAAAATATTTGCAAATCTAAAACATCTAGAATGATTTTGCTTTACGGCGTGTAGATTGTTTTAAAAGGTGTTTTAATCCGCGATTATCTGAGCATATATCTGTTCGCAATGTATAATTTAAATTCTTTTCTCGTCTCTTGACCTTGAATTACGGATTCCATTGCGGGTAGCTTGCTCACAACTTAGATTCTACCAGGTACAAATTGAATCTCTGAAAGCTTACTAAACTCACATTAATTTTTACGAAACATAAATTTGTATAATTTTTTTTCTGAAAAGCATAAAACCTATTTAATTTTAATCTGATTTTTAATAATTGTTTATAATTTTCTTTTATGAATAATTAGTTATTTTCAACTGATTGTAAAAGTTATTTTTTTGCGCACAAAAGTAACATTTCGGCGATTTAAAGATGTTTTATTAGCAAATTATTTTTGAAAGTTTGTATGATTCCAAATCCAAGGTAGAAATTTACGAATAAAATCACAAGTGCGATTTAGGAAAAAAATTCGCTCTTTTTTAATACCAGGACGATGTGCAAAATTTTATCTTGACGTAAGCATTGCGAAAAAAGGGAGAATGTTTACTAGAAAGTTCATGATATGGTAAACAAGATATCATTTATTATTATTTATCTAATCCGTTTAAATAAGATGACGAAGTTTATTCCTAGTCTACCTTACATGCGTAGATAGATCGATATCCGAGGACTAGCTACTGAGAAATTCTAAGAGCATCGAGTCTGGGTGATGCAAGATTTTTCTACTATCACGTGACCTTTAGATTTGTACCCCTTCTTTCTCTTTCTCCCCCTTTTTACGAGAGAGTGTCGTCATCGTCAGGGTAGCAACTGTCCAAACAGTTGACCTGATATAATTCTGAATATCGGATCACCATCGTTAAACACTTCCACCAAGACCAGCTAACAGTACAGACGTTCACTATATCATAGAAGAAAATGGGAACCTCCGTTGAAGCTTCCTATGGAGATCATCATTACCTCAAGTATGTAAAAATATAATTTTTCTTTTTTTGTGAGAAAAAATCTCATTAAGTTTTCACAAAAGAAAAGTCTGAGAACTTTATTATACATTCATTTAAAAGGGAAAAAAAAATTAATTTGTTCGAAAATAATTTATTGAAGAAAAATTAGCAGACGATTTTTTTCCCCCTCTGGAAGAAAACGTTTCTTAAACAAGTAATTCTAGATTGATAGGAATTTTCTTTCATTCAGTGTTTATCTCATACAAATAAGACGAACGTTGAACTTAAAAAGCGGAAAAAGATTTTTTTTCTTATTTTTTTTTTCTGAATAGATATCTCTTTATCTCTTTCGGTCGATATCAATTTAAATAACATTTCTTTTAATGAGAGTAAAACATAATTACTCCACACACACACAGATTTCATATTTTTCTTCAATTCATTTTTAAATTTTTTATTTCGTAAAATCGTTTGAAAAATGCATAAAAAAATTAAGTTTTCGCAGAATTCCATTAATTTTCTTATAATAACTTGTTTAAATGGTTTTTACGAAGATTGTTTTTTTTATCATCTAAATTCTGATATAAACACAATTTGAAAGGCATTTTAATGGGTTTAAACTAATAAACTAGTTAAATATTTTTTAACTAATACATATTTAAGTTAATATTTGATTAATAACAAATTAATATTATATAAATATTAAAATGAATTGATTGTTCAGAGTTGATTTTTCTAGAGAATACTAATTTTTAAGAAATTAAACGTTCTTTGAATAAGTAATATAAAGTGAAAAAAAAAAAAAATCAGAAAATTGCTCTTTTTAGAAATTTAATTATGTTTTCCATATTTTTTGGAACAAATTAAAATTATTTCATGAAACTTCGATTAATTTTTATTTAATCCATTATAGTGTAATATGGTTTATAAATGTAATATTTTTTGGGATATGTTTATCTAATAATTTATTAAATTTGTTCTTAAAATTTCTTAAAAATAATTACAATATTGTTTTTTAAAAGTATAATTCATATTAAAAATTAAGCTAATAAATTATTCAGATTAGATATGCTTTAAAAAACAAATTTCAGTTAAATCAAATAAACTGACGGGAAAACATTATATGCCGCCTAAAAGAAACTTATTTTTTAAAAAAAAATCCAACTCTTCAGAATTTTATTTGAATTTTAAAAGCATTTATTCCGCAAACTTGGGGTTTTCACAATTTCGAGTATAATATTAACAAACAATAGACTTCTAAATCTCTAGATTGCGGGTTGTTTTCGCTTTTTAACTTGTTATGAATTTGAATGTGTAATAGAAGAAAGAAATATTTTTGTAATATTTTTAAAAGTATTTACTCAAAGTGCATTTCAGTATTAATTTCGCGATTAAAAATAAGATTTAAACGACTGGATTGCGAGCCGTTTTCGGAGCTGTGTGCTAGATCAGGGGTGTTGTCCTTCGTCTCTTGACCGAGGCTCAGAATTACGACGTCCTCGTGTTGCTTCGAAGTGCGATGTAAATAACTGAACGTTTCCAATTACAATTGGTTAGAAATTTAAGATGTATGACACAAGAGTTGGGTTATTATGAGCTGTATGATCATTCTATTATGTAAAGAAATATCAACGCATTTACGTAGGTCAAACACAGAGAAGAAATAATTTAAGCATTACTCTAATATAATAGAGTACTTACAAAAATTCGAAAAAAAAAAAAAAAAAAATAAACTTCGAAAATAGAAAATCTTTTTGAAAATAAAAACCAAATGCAGATAATTTTTATATCATTTTATATTTATCTAAAATGCTATAAAAGTATTGTACACACAACTAAAACCTTGACAAATATGGTGCCCGTATTGAAGTTTGGTTAGATTTTTAGTTTCATCTACAGTCAATTTGGCTATTGTTTTTATGATATTCAATATTAATATATAGTATACGTGCTCATGTTTCGAAACCAAAATAGGAATTTAAAAAAATTTAATTCCGACGATGTTCTATTATGTCCATGCTGAGTATTTTTTTTAAAAAAATAATATATACTTAAATTTCAAGCGAGATCACTTCATTATTGAATTGTAAAAGATTTGGTTTTGTTTAGAATTAAAATATTAGTGACAGAGTATCAAAATGTTAATCGGTATCATTATACGTATTTTTAAACCAGTGTGAAATATCTTTACGAAAATCCTACATCATATCCAAATTAGAGTTTACAGCTCTAATAAGTATTTAATCTTCATTTAAGTGCAATAGCTTCCGTTGTTTAGAGAATGAAGTTCTTTTAATAAGGCTTTACACAACCTGAAATCTGTTTTCCAATAACTAAGCTTTGGAAATCCTTTTGATGTAATTTATCTCAAGATTGTACTCGAAATGTACAATGGGGTAGCTATTCCCAAAGTATGAGGGGTTTATTGTGTAGACCTTAACATGGGGATAAGTGTGTGGGAGATTTAGATTATTAATAGAAATTCATATTCTACCAAGAAAATTTTTGATTTTGATAGATAATATAATCAAAAGTATTTTTCAAATATTAATCAGGCATGTTCTATTAGAGATAAGAATTTCTAACTTCCCATATCAGGTCATTTCAGGAAACGTGTATAACCCAACTGCTAAAGCGGATATGTATGAAAAACGCCTTTCTAGCTAAACTAGGAAAAATAAGGAGAAAACTACTTTATTAACTAAATCGAAGTTACGATATGGAAAGGATTCTATATTTGTACTAAATGATAGCGGAACTTGAAATGAACCTGACATAGGAGATTTTCCTACCGTAGAAAAAGATAAGTCTGGATGTTTTATAGATACGATAACGAGAACAATTAAGCGTATCCTATCGTGAAATTTTAACATCATACTCTGATTGAAGGTCATTATATATCGATATCTTTTGTAACTGTTATTAGAGACATGCTTTTATGTGATAATCCATGATTTTTTTTTTACGATTCATAGATTCTCATTCTTTTTTTATCGGTAATCAACCTTCATTTTTTCCTCAGTCACGTTTTGGTCTAAAGAATATTTTTGTATTCCATTTGGAACTGAATGATTACAGCAGTTTCTTGGATTTTTAAATCTGAGACCGAAAAAAAACTGTTAAATTTACATACTGTCTTTGATTGGATAATATTGACGTATAAAATATTTTTATGAGCTTAAAAGTGACTTTAAATATTGTAATTAAATTTTAAATTATCTGCGATATCCCCTTGCACATTAAACAAGCTTATTGTATCACACAGTACAATTAGTGCGCCAAAAAAAAATGTTTCATAATGATTTTAGATTGCGGATTATAGAACTGATGAGAAAGCTTAATTATGTTTTAATTTTAAAAGTTTCATTACATAAATGCATTTTTGAAAAAAATAAAATTTGAAAAAAATGGCTGATATAGCTTTAGAAATAATCCAGAAAAGGCTTAATTTTTTTCTTTGAAAAATGAATATTGTAGAAATAATGTCATTGCAAGGAACCGCGAACATGAATTGAATATGAATCCGAAATTAAGGAAGAAATAATCCCTAAATACTGTTTTTAAATGCATTTATTTTTGTATCTTTCAACATGCTTTCATTAGAGCAAAAAGTAAAACTTCAGAATTGCGAATCCATTTTTTTTAAAAAAAAGTATGTGTTTACGACCACACGATAGAAGTGATAACTTCAGATGTTGTACTGTTATTTCAGGGATTAGTTAAATGAATAAAAAAAAGGGGATATTGATATTGTCATGTAAAATTATTTATTCATATGTCTGTAATCATAAAGCAATATTTTTTGTGAAATATATAATCATACTTTGTTAATTGTATTCTAAGAAGGAAACAATAGGTACATGGTAGCTATAATAGGTTACAAATACTTTGGATTCAAAATAATTTAAATATCTAAAAAAAACACCGTCAAGCGTCGTTCCGTACTTTATCATGCTTTCGTTTGGATCATTTGACATAATTAAATTGTATTTTCATTTTAAAAATCTACAAAAATTTTGATTTTTTTTGAAAAATCTAATAAAACCCCCACTTAAAATAATAGGCAATTTGTTCAGAAGATTGATCCGGCTTCAGTGTGGGGAACTAGTTTTTTTAAAAATTAATTCAAAATTTTTTTTCCCCGGTTTTGGGAAAAATATAAATATAACCCAAAATTAGAATTATTTGTCCGTTTTCTGTTTTACATTTCCTGCACAAATTTCTCGGATACATGACTCATTAAACTCAAAGATTTTTTTTTTAAACGGTAGTATTGTTACGAGCGTTCAAACCCCCAGCTAACAATGCGGTTTTTTAAAATGCAAAATTTAGTTCCCTTTCCCCAGCAAAAGCCTAAAAATTATATTTAAAAAATGACAAACATTACAGTGGTTTCATATTTGCAGGTTCCAAAAAGAAAGAAAACTTTTGTTTTCTCAATCTGATGAGAAATGGGCAATTGATAAGTGTAATATTTTGCTGTTCTTAAGCGTATGAATAATGAACTCTCACCAGAAAAGAGAACCCTTTTAAAAATGTGCTTATATATATCACAATCTAAAAAGAAAGTATTTTTAGAAATATTTTTGGGTACCACTAAACACCGTTAATAAAATAGCACTTTGATCTACGTACACCAGTAGTCTTCAAACTTTTTCAACTCACGGAACTGCTCTAAAAGTTGAAGAGAAGTATTGCATTTATTATTAAAAATTTTTTAATTTTTAATATAATTATCATTAATAATATCAATTTGGATCCGGGTCACCACCCTCTTTATATTTTGTTGATTGAGTTAGGTGTTTTTTATGGCGCAAGGCCCGTTTTTATATTCCCCAAAAATTCATAGGTCTGTGGTCTGGCGGGAAAAAAATTGGGCAAGATGGAGGGGCGAAAATAGAGAAGGATCACTGGGGGGACCCGGGATCGTGACACCTGTTTAAAAAATAGTAAACCCCCTTGGGGGAAAAAGGAAAGAGCATAGAGAGAGAGGGGGAAAGGGGAATTTTTGTGACTCCCGTACCCACCTAAAGAAGGTGAGCCCCCTGAGGGGGCATTATATTTTGTAACTGGGATATGTGTTTGCTTCTTTTCAAGCAAATTGTCTATGTCTATTGAATTTATCTGCAATCGCATTTCATATTCTGCATTTTGATTTGTTTTTGTCGTCCCTGGCGTTGAGAGATATATTTCACTTAAACACAATGTTCTGAATGGCATTAAAATGCTTATAGCTGTGTGAGAAATATTGTGAATTTTTAATGAACTTGCAACATAAAATTTAGGATCTGTTCTTGCTTAAATTTAGATTTTAATATCGAATTTGTTGATTTGTTTCCTTTTCTTCCTTATAGGAGTTTTTTCCCCGCAATTGTAAAATGATGCATATTCCATTAGAAAATTATTTGTATGCAAGCACTTTTTTAACAGTAAAAAATTATGTCGGGGAAACCCAAAAGGTGGTAAGTTAGAATTTTCCAATCTAGTGGGAAGCTATAAAAAAAAGAAAAAAGGCAATTTTTAATATTTTTTTATTATTTAAAACAAAAAAAAGTTTGAAAAAAAAGTTTACTAAAAAAAAAAATTTTCAGTTTTAATGAATAGGATGAGTTTAAGATACTTGTAATTGATTGCCAACTGGTGGTCCATGAAAATTTTTTAATGGTCTGCTGGATAATTGGGATGTTATTTATATTTTTTTTATGAAGACTTGTTTAAAAAAATGACGAGTAACAAATAGCATTATAGGATATAGATTATACAATGTTTTAAAAAAATTAGAAAAACTTTTAATGAAATTCTGGATGGGTGGCGTAGTTGGTTAGGCGCTGGCCTTGTACGCCCAAGTTTGTAGGGTTTAATTCCGCCCAATTGGTTTATTTTATGATGAAAAACACGTCCTGTCGTAGATATGGGGCATGTTATTCCTAGATTGCCAGTTGGCCTTGAGTACTCTCGGCAAAATTCAATTCCTAGTACAATTTCTCATCGTTGGAGCTCAGCTGCCTCCTTCTAGGGAGGAAACTGGGCATCAAAATTACATTTGGGAAAAAGATACCCGCTCCAGAAGTAAAAGGTCTTTTGGGCTTTATGGTACTTTCCAACCTGTGAAAGTGAGATTTGGCAAAACAATTTTTGTACATTCGGTTGGAGTAAGTTGTCTTTAGGAAATTGAAAAGGGATAAAAATTATTTTTGTGGAAATTAAATCCAGAGGGGTAAAAAGGTTTTTCTTTATGGTCCTTTCCAAAAACTGGGAAATGAATTCCCAGACAAAATTTTTGGGAAATCCCCATTACTTTGTTTTTTAAAAAATTTTTTAAAAAGGGGCCCCGTTTGTTGGTCTTCCTTTAGCGTCTTGGACTAAAATTGTAATGTTTTGAAGTTTGTCTCCCATAACATAGAAAATTTCACGACACAACTCCCTTTTAAAGTTTATTTTTTTTTTATTTACGATTCTAACTGTTATTTAACATGGTAGCAAAAAAAAGTGTGTAACAGAGAATTTAAAAACGGGGGCCCAAAAAACATGGCATGATTAGAAAAAAGGCAAAAAGCGGTGTGTGTTTTATGTTCTGGAACAATTGTGTAGAACATAGTCTGTAAAACGGATTGATACATTTAACGTTGAAGAAGCTGGCTCATGCTTTTTTAACCATATTTCATCTACTTATACCTGTAGTCATTTTTTTCGATGTGGAAACCGTTTGGCGATGACCCAATTCAACATGCATCCGTAAAAATAACAAAGGTCCTAAAAAAGTTTTTTGTCATCTTTTTGAAACGATGAAAGTCACACAATGCCTTTAAAATTTGAATTACACGGAAATAAAACATTTATACCGTAAGTAAAAAAGTATTGAGAAAAAAGATTTTTGAGTTAGTATTTAATTTTTTTTCCCAATAATAACAAATCAAAATTTTTTACAAGTCTGTCCCCATTAAACATTTCTTAAGGAAAAAATGGCACGTTGATCCATAAAGGTTCGCCACCCCTGCTATATACCGTACCTTGGTGTTTAAAGTTTAGAGAATTTTGACCTTTGGTTCATTATCTCCAGAAGTACAGGACAGATTTCAATGAAGTTGAGTATACATGAATAAGCTGATATAATAGAAAGAGACAACAGCAAATAAACATACAATAGTTATGTTTCATGCATGAGCTGGTATACGACTCGGCAATCTAAGAGGGAGATTACGAATTGAAAAATAATTGGTTAATAGGGATTTTGATGATCTCTTACAGTTATACAACCTTACTTTAAACTCCGTAAAAAAAGAGCAGCTTATGAACCTTTCTTCGATCCCATTTAAGCAACAATTTCAAAAGTTTTGACGTTTTTGAAAGAGTAAAATCAGTTATAATTTTTTTACAAGAGTATCCTGAAAATGCTCAATAGAGTTAAAGTCTGGAGATTTGGTGGGCAATCATTTCTGAGAGCGACCCCAAAAGAATTAAGCTCATCAACAAAGGCTTAGAGAAGTACTCAACCTTTTTTCTTCTGAGTCGCATACATACGTTAGCTATTTCACGCGGGCCGCATCATGAGGATAAATGGAAAAGGGGGGTGAACGGTTTAAGATAAAGGAAGAAAATTAAAAATGTGGAAAACTGATCAATATATTAAAACTACTATTTTGCTTTTTTTAAAAATTATTTTTTTTTTTTGTCACTAATTTTTTTTCCAAATTTGAAGCTTTTAAAGAAGCACCCTTCACTTTTGCACAAAGGGTTTCTATAAACCAATAACATAACAAAATTTTAAGGTGCCTTTTTCCGGGACTACCACGACAAAAAACTTTTTTGTGTTGTAAAGTTTTTCAGGGCCTATTTGTCACCTTTTTAAAGGTCAGGGAAGGTGTTATTGAATGATTCCTGTTTATTGGTATTTTTTAAATACAGCACTTTTGCGACAAATCAGACAATTATTGATCCACACATGCTTGCTTTTCACGACAAAATAGACAACTTACCAATCGTTTTGAAACAACCTATTTTCTTCGAATATTTTTCGTTTCTAAGATATGAAAAATATTTACAAATTAGTTCCACTAATAAAATGGTCGCTACTCCACTGTTGTCTATTATCGCTAATCCGAAAAAAAATATCTATTCACACCCCCGAAAACCCACAGCAAAGGAAAAATTGATATATTTGATTTTTAAAAATTTCCCCCAAACAAATTTTTTTTGAGCAAAGGCCCGACCGGACCACTGAAAAAGGTCTGGTGGGCCACATGCGGCCCGTGTGCTGCAGGTTGAGTATCGCAGGCTTAGAGCGACAATATGATTTTTAGAAAAAGATGACCACCCTAGGCGCCCCGAGACATTGGGTGAACCGTTGGGTAACAAAAAAGTTCAGCATATTTGCATGAAACATAAAGCAGAAAAACATTCTATCAAATATATACCAAATTTTAATTATTTGGGGGCCCCGGGGGAGAAGATTCAGGCCCCTTGACACTGGGGGATCGAAATTTTTAACCAGAAAATCTGGTTTGCTTATCTGGGCCCTTCTGGGCCCCCGCCCTGGAAAAAGGGGACTGTATTCTTCCAAACTTTGCAAAGTAAAAAAAACTTTTCTTGCAGCAAAACAAGAAAACACAGATG